>JAUYWH010000025.1:22225417-22235930 GCA_034779795.1 Ctenopoma multispine
CTATCTATCTATCTATCTATCTATCTATCTATCTATCTATCTATCTATCTATCTATCTATCTATCTATCTAGTGTTTCCTCCCTTTGATGAAATATCTACTTTGCAAGTATTGCAAGTTGCCCTGTTGTCATCCTTTCTTGTAAAGGATAGCCAAACTTTTGAGCGTTTGTGCCACTTAGGTGCCATGTTTCTAACCCTGGGTAAATGACGCTAGGCAACGTGCGTAGTGACGTCATTTGAGGCAAATGGCATCGATAGATAAATTGTTTACAAAAATGGCAGGCAATTTCAGGGAAATGAAACAGTGGGTTTTCATGTGATGTTATAGGCTTTTCCGTCATTGTTTTGTTGAGGTGGGGCATTAGAATATTTCTTCCTGCCAAGTGGGGAATGATAGAGAAAGTTTGAGAACCACTGCACTATGTAATTCTAAACAATTTACTACTAGGTTAGTTACTTAACCTCACAGAAAAAGTTTACACATTAACTACTTCTGGTAGTTGTATAAAATAAAGGCTTTACAATTTTAATCTACCATAATCTACCAATCTACCATTTTATTGTGAAGAGCAAGTGGGAACACTTCCGGTTTAATGGAAAAGATTAGTTTATTAGCAACTTGATAACGAATTGTCTGCTGTCCTCCGTATTATGAATTAAATAATGACAAACACCACATGTATCATACAGGGCAGTTCTGATAACACAGATAGGAAGTTAGAAACATCTTAAGGACTGTACATGCAGTGAATTAAAGCTAAATCAAGATAAACTAAGTGACATCAAGAACACATTCACTATGTGTTCTTGATGTCACTTAGTTTATCTTGATTTACGCATCGAGTGGCCAGCTAACTAGTTAGCCTGAAATGCTGATCCAAAAACTCTGCTTCTTGAATGATGGTTTCTTGGGCTGTAGCACATACAACAACAGGAGCTAAGAACACCAGCAACACCGTGAAACTAAACTTTGTCTTCTTACAGTTTCTGTGTAGTTAATATCTTTTTTCATTAAGGAGCGCAGCCTGCTGCTACAGCTGTCTCTCCTCACACCCCACCCACAGCTCACCTCTTTCACTCCAGCTCCCTCCCCACAGCCAATCACATTACAGAAAACACTGACATGGGGTTTGACTTAAGCTGGCCATTCTTAGAGCAGACACTTGCATCTAGTGACTGACAGCATTCATTACACCCTAATTTCTGACTCTAATAGAGATCCATAAAAAAAAAAAGATGAAAAATATTAAATAAAAATAAACTATAAAACATGTTAATTAGAAAAATAATAGCACACCATTCCTAAAAAAGACTCACAATTTGAAGTTTAAATGAAATTTTTATAACAAAGCCTGTGGGACTAGATAGCTCAAAAAAAGGGATGAAATAATAACAATGAAGAGAAACTAGAAGTTCCTGGGGAAACTTTGAAGGTGCCTGCCACCTTGCGCTCGTGAACCTTAAACCCATAATGCCAATGAGAAAGCAGGATTTATCAAATCAAGTCTTTTTGATGTAATATATGTCTGATCCCCAGTCTGTCCTGTGTGGTTTTTGGTGATTTAGGTTGCCATGGTAACTCAAAATGCCAATTAACCACAACAGAGGATGTGTCATGACCGAGACGGTCTTGTTAAAGTATAATATGTGTGGGAGGAATCACCAGTCTGTCCTGTGAGCTCATACTGCTGGGTTTTTGGCAATATACGTTGCCATGGTAACTCAAAATGCCAACTTATCATAACAGGGGCCATCACCTGAAAGAGCTGGTCGTTTTGATGTATAACATGTCTCATAGGAATCGAGGGTCTGTCCTGTGGGGCATCTCATGTGTGGCTTTTAGCGATTTACGTTGCCATAGTAACTCAAAATACCAAATAATCACAACATGTCATGATCAAGCAGATTATTGACAAATAACAGACATCATTTTTACTCGCTAATGCCGTTTATGAGAATATCCAACTGGCGTTGAACCTGTTTTATTGATTTTTCACAAAAAGGCTCTTATTGTGAAAATCAGATTCTTCTTGTGAAGATTGACTCTCAGGGTGGAGACAGATGTGTGTGTATGTCTGTGTGAAATGATCATCAATTATTAATATCCACAGTCTGTCCTGTAGCGCATCTAGTGTGTGGTTTTTGGCTAGTTGTGTTGCCATGGTAACTCAAAATGCCACTTGACCACAATAGGGGACATGTCATGATTGATCCGGTCGATTTGATGTATAACGTGTGGTAGATATCCACAGTCTGTATAGGTATCTGCGTGTTTGGTTTTGGCAATGACATTTCTATAACAAAGTATGGCAATACACCATTAGGAAGAAGGGAGGAAAGTTGATTAAATGACTGCTCCAACTGACATTTTTTGACGAAAAAATGATTTGATTTGATTTGATGTATATTTTGTGTGGGTTCTCTCTCTCGTTCGAGCCGCATTCCAGTTGACGAAAGAATAAAATGTAAAGAAGCCAGTTTGGCGGGTAATAATATGTGCCTCCATTGAAATGGAGGCATTGCTTCACCATGCAATGCATTGCCTCCATTCATTTCAATGGCAGGCACCAAAAAGGATAACATACTTGGGAGAGCTGTCCCACAATAATTCAGTATGTTATCACAGTCCATTTGTTTTCCTAAGCATAGAATTTATCATAAGTCAAGGTTAATTAATGTACCCTTATTGTAAAGTGTTACCACATTATTTAACAGAATATGGACATTCCAAGTCAAGTCAATTTATATAGCGCCAAATCACAACAAAAGTCATCTCAAGGCACTTGAATAAGGTGTAAGACCTTACAGAATATAAGTATATACAGGATTATGTAGATGATCATCGGTTATTTCTTCTCCTTGTAAGTCACTTTGGATAAAAGTGTATGCCAAGTAAAGTAAAAAAAGTACTCTATGAGTACAAGTGTAGTTGTAGCATTGGAAGCAGATTGTTTGTTTGTGTGAGTTGTGTTTACTTGATATATTTCTGTATTTTCTGTAGAAATATTTTGTTTTTGTTCTGTGGTGCATTTTATGGTTACAGATTCAGAAAAACAGAATTGAAGTGTAAACATAAGTTCTATAGTTAGACTAATTAAAAAAAGAAGCATATTTGAAATATGGCTGACATGTTTTCGGTAGATGTGAAATATTGTCCCACATCTGTCGAGGACAGATGTTGAGCAGATTTACTTGTTACTGTACAGTACAAGTGAAACATGCAGCTGCAGCAGAGAGATACTACTTTTTGTGTTCAACATGTAAAAATTATCGATGTTCTGACCAATGTTCTATAGACATAGAAACATTGAATAACTGTTGACCAGTCAGATCCAGTCTTTCACTGCCTCTCTTTCTCTCTCTTTTCCACTCTATACTTTATTTGTCCACATTTCCCCTACTTATTCCTGGACATTGTCAGTCTGTTGCTCTGTCGGGTGGAGATGTGTGTGAGTCTATGGGAGTGGACGGGGTGCGTGCCGGCTCGGGTGTGCAAAGTAACTGAGGAAACGGAGCTTTGGACGGATCCTGGCTGAAAAAGGAGACACTAACTATCGCGTTTCACTTTATTGTATCTGCAGTCTTCCAAGTATTAGTCATTATCCAATTACAACACATTAGAAGCTGCTAAATTTGAAAATAAAAAAGGAGCTTTAAGGTTTCCAGTTTTCTAGATGCAAAAGTTCAAAAGGTTTCTTCAGAAACATTTGCTAGAGTTTGATGGTAGTCATATTATGCATTTATGCATCTATTCATAATGGCACCAAGTAAAGTTGAGTGCAGCTGATGTGATTACCTGCTTGGCTTGATTCCCATGCAGTAATTTGACGCTGCAGGGGTCGATTTACTAAGCCAGGTAAGTCAAAAAAGTTCAAAAATAATTTGTGATAATTTACCCACTAAATATTTAGGCTGGAAAAAAAAAGTTAAAAAAAAAGCTTTCGTAGCACTGTACTGTAGTAGTTGTCAACAGGTAAGCCTATCTGAAGTGTTGGAGATTATTTGAAGGTTTCACATGGTAGATGAAGCTGGAAAATGTCGTGCTACAGGTTATTAATGTATGCACTATTACAGCAATATTGCAATATTTTTAAATTACCTTATTGGGTTAAGAGTTTGGGTTAACTGACTTTTTTTTACATGACCTTTTACTGGAAGAGCATGTGATTTTAGAGGTGAAATATGGTAACTGATTTCTTCTAGTAATACTTACAAGGTCAGGAACAGAGAATTTACACTCTTCTCTCTATTAGTTCTTTTGAGAAATGCAAAATATTATTAGCAGCTGTGCCTTGAGATGAACTCACCTGAATCTGCTCCTCTAACCCAAAACTCCTACATGGCTGTGTTTTAAACATTAATCTCTTCATCTGCCATATATCCACGGATTTGGCTGGATGTGAGCTGAGGGCTGTGCAATGGACAAAAGAATAGCAGCTGATTATACTTTTCTGTTTGTTTTGTGCAACATACTGACCTGCTGCTTTTGTGCCAATATTTCAAGAAATCAGTCAGGCATGCAATCCAAACTATACTATCCCCAACTATCTCCTGTCTGAGTCCACATCCTCTGTAAATCATCGTCAGACCTAACATTTCACTATTGTTCTGGGGGCACGGGTGTAATCATGTGTGAAATTAGTTTGGATAGGGTTTGATAGTGCTCCTTGTCTCAATGGATAAATTCAAAGCCCATTTAATTACGATCCTCATATCAGGAGAGGGAGAAACCAATAACTTGTAGCCAGGTTATTTGCTGCTAATCAGAATTATCTAAGAGGTGAAAATTGCCGAAAAACACTCACGGTTTATGGTTTTATTTTTGTAGTAAATTATGTAACCAATCAGGCTTCAACTTTGTAAGTTCGTTGAATTTATCCAAATGAGTCACAATAGTAGAGCAGTAGATAATTGGCAGCCAGTGGTTTTATCTTACAAAAAAAACAAACACATTTCCCATGGAGTCAACTCAACTAGAAGTTTATTTCTCTTTAACCACAAACCAGGCGGAGCTGGCTGCTGCATAAGTACTGTGCTTATTGCAAGATTATTAAATGGATATTATTATCCAGAATGCTGCCACAACACAGTTATATTTTTATTGTAACTTTCACCTCACAATATTAGTTATTAGCATATACATCATTCTGTAAATTAGTATACAGTTGTTTTAGATAAAAAAATAATATTTAGATTTAAAATCATTTTTAAATAGCTTAACATAATGTTTAAAACTAATAATAATAATATTACTAATGTTGTTGCCACATATATTAAACCCAACTTCGAAAACCACAAGAAAGAAAACCCCAATGTAATCCAGGTTTTAAGTCAGGATGGTAATTTGCACAATTGTATAGGGCTGCTTTTAAGAAAAATACCATTACTTATCCATGTAGGAATCTAAATAAATAAGTATAATTGTTGTTTTATCTGGTGTGCACAGTCTAAATCTAAAGAAAGTCTGCCTGTTGGTCTATCAGCTACACAACCACCTCATTTTTCATCCACTCTGACACAATCCTGTTGCAGAAAAGAATCCTCTATCGCTATGAATCATCTCTTCACCTTCGGGAGGGAATCCACCGCACTATTCTCCATTTTTCACCTATCCAACCTCTCACATCTTTATCTTACTGGTGTTGTCCTTCCCTCCTCCCTTTCTCCCCTTTTGGTTCTCCTCCTCTGCCTCCTGTCTCCTCAAATTTCATCTCTCTCTCTACTCCCACCTCACTGTACTTCCTCTTTTGATTTATTTTTTCTCCTCATCCTTTTTATCCTTTTCCTCACTTATTATTGCATTTACTCTATTCACCTCTGTCTATCCACAGACTTTACAACTGGCAAACTTTAAATTGTTCTGTTTTCTTCCACTGCTTCTATCTTTCTTCACCTTCCTCCTTCTCTATTTTTTGTATATTTCTCTGTCCTAGATTGAGAAATTTCACAGTTTTTAAACTTTTAAACTAACCCACTCCTACAGACTGATGGGGTCCTGTTTCATTATATTCAGTGGCAAATCCATTCCTAGAAAAAAAGAGGTCCTAAAAAGTATTTTCTTGCTTTTCTTCCTTCCTCCTCCTCCATTTTTCTTTTTGTCCCAAACATCACCAAATCACCCCCAACACTCTACACCAAGTATCCAATTATCCCTTTTCAGACATACAAACAGACAAAGGTTAACTGTTGGCTTGATGCATCGTGGCCTTGAAGTGTCAAACACACTTTTGTGCATGAGTGCTCTAGTGTCAACAACAATCACTGTTTTCATACTGGCACAATCTCACTGTTACTCTACAGTATGTCACTGCAGACACTACTGCGGACCAATCCGCAGCACACAGTTAGGCTGCTGCAGATGAAGGAAGCAGGGGAAGCCTGTTTTCTCCTTGTCAGTGCATTTTGGGATTGTGTTGGAAAAAGAAGTGTTTAGGACAGGGTTCCCTCAAGTCAGTAAGCCAATCACCAACAAGTCATACGTTAGTGTAACTCAAGAAACCTCAAAAATCAAGGGACACAGGTCCCTTGACCTGAGTGGAAATGCAGGACGTTCTGCTGAGCACGAGGACTTGATGCATGATGCAGCACAATTTTATCTCACTGATATGAGCCTGATCGTTTCCTGTTTGCTCTGTTTACACCATGGCAAAGCTGTATTTAAACACTGCAACAGAGGAGTCTAATGCATGTCAAACGCTAGTGTCTGACAGCCTGTACTCACATGTCCCACATGCTGTCAATCCAGAATAATCAGTGACATCATCAGCAATCCACACAAGTTGTATCTGAGTTCATCGCAATCAGTGAACATTAAAACTAGATAAGAAAAATCCCAAAGACTATATCTATTTCAAAGTACTGAAATATTTTTTTACTGTCTTACTCAAGACCTCAGTGGTTTTACAAAAGCTTAAGAGTGTTTTGTTTGTATGCAATACCAGCATAACCAGCACCTACATTTTGGTGTGCATACATTAGTGTACTCTTTCTAATGAAACAATAAAGACCAGCCAAGTTTAGCTGTTAGGTGAAGAGCTGAAAACACTACACGTCATATTTTTTTAGTTCTGTGAACACACACCAGTTGTTCTCTTTGGTTTCTGACAATGAAGCTGCTCAAGTGTGTGTGTTTCTATGGTATTAAAGTGCACTGTTGTCTGTTTAAGATTAAAACAACAATCCACCTTCCATCATCTATTTATCTTTTCTTAAACTAACATTCATCTTTTTCTAAGCACATTCAGTCTTATAAACTTTCCTCTTGCTGCATTTAAATGTGCACCATCTCCTTTTAATTATCTAGCTGATTCTGTATCTCGTGTCTGTCTTTTTCCTCACTGTCAAATAGTAAATAACTTGCTATTCTATGTGTCAGGCCACTCTACAGACTCATCTGCTAACAAGTACGCAATTAACCTGATGGTCCCAAATTCACCCTTCTGCTCCCTCTCCTCCCTCCTCTCAGCTGTTGTCTTTTTCCTCATGACTCATTTTAATTTCTCTAACCTCATGCCTCTCATTTTGTCTTCGTATGCTTCAGGATAAAACTGCTGGCAGATTGTACTTTAATCTATTTGTTTATCCACTTCCTAATGACACAGAGCCTCTCAAACACCATCTGTAATGAATTCCAAAATATTGCAAATTTGACTCACTGCAATGTTTAGAGGCAGATGACATCATCCTGTAAAGTCTTCAAATTATGTCATCCAGTCGCTGATACTATGGACGCTGTAGCAGACAACCTGCTCCTCCACACAGTTGAGGTGTAACAATTCAATTTTTCATTTTCTTGGCGTTGGGGTCTTTTGAAACACAGATGACCAACACTCCTGTATGTCCCCTGAACACCTGAATGACTTTTCTGTTATTGTATCAAATTTGAGAGCATCAGGGAGTATTACTATGCAGCAAACTCCCTGACAATGAGAGAGGTTGGATATATGGTGTTAAAAAAAATACTCAAAGTAAGAGTAGATTAACGAGAGCAAATGTACTTGCTTGTACTTACTTTCTGTCTCTGCTCAAAGGACACCTCAGCAGGTCATGTGTCTTCTGTTTTGCTGATGTCACACTGACTTTTCACTCGCAGAATGGTCTCACTAACATCAGCCCTACTCATCAAAACTGTACAAATCACCATATTTCAATATTCATTTCTTCCTATTCTTTTACAATCAACTCCCCACATTGCTGCTTACTGTAACACAAATTAAATGCTCCCTGGTTAAAAAAATCACTCTGGCTTCCCATTGTTAAGCATCAGTAGAAAGTCCAGAAACCTGCCAGTAAAAGGCGCGGTCTGGGGTAGAACTGGTGCAATGTTCAGGCCGGATGGAGCACAAATTAGCCATGATGATGGTAAATGGTCTGGCTATGTTTCACCATCTGAAGCACTCATTAAGGGAAACAGCCCATAGAGGTCCACAGCAAGGATGATTGCACACACTGTTAACCCCGCTAAGGCTGTGTCCTGTGTGTGCGTGTTTGCTTGTATGTGAACGTGCATGTGTGTTTGTCTGTGACGAATCGACCTCCAAGCTGAGTATAATTTACTTACTTACAAAAGTAGAATTATGCATTTCTGTCAAACCACATGTTGCTCTGCCATATGTATAAACCAAATGAAACGCTTGTTTTTGGCCAAATTCTGACATCTTCTTGCTTTTTATATTCTGTTCTGAAATTAATAAATTCATCTCCTTATACAGAAACTAGATTTGTAACCAAAAAACACATTTACCCTGACACGCATGATGCAGAATTTGACACATAGTTCATATTGTTTAATTTCTCTGTAATGTCATTTCACCCAAAGAAAAGTAAAGATACTGAATTCTAACTTTTATGATATACAGTAGCTATCTAAACCACCCAGGCTGCAAGAAATGTGTGCTAAGTGTAAACTGGCTTGCTCCAGTTAAACCATCCAACCAAAAACCACAATATTATAATAGTGACATATTTCATTAATCCCCTTGGTGAAATTGTTAATGGACAGCTGTCAGACAGCACATGTTGGCACTACTATAGTGTTTTAGTGTTTTTTCAAGGAAACATTCAACATGTGGCCAGGAGAACCTGCTTTATTAACTGAGATACTGACGCCCAAAATTATATTATGTTATGCTCATACATTTACAGAACCAGAATAAGCTATTTGTTGGAATAGTCAGTGTAACCCACTGAGTTTTAATTTTTATAATCTGTACTAAAGTAAGACCTCTAAATGTTACTTACAAACGTTAGTTACTCCTCAAAGAAAACAGTGTATCTTAATAGAATCTGATGCTGGTAATAACATAAATGTAGAAGAAGTTTATTCAACATTAACCCTCTAAACTACTGGTTTATTCTGATAAAATATTAATGGTCTCTAATTCAACTTTCACAGGTAGAGATATTCATATATGTTTGTTAAGATAAAAAGTATTGATTATCCCACAATATGGGAATTCAGTGCAAAATTAGGACTCCTTCTATTCTGCCTCAGCATGTTATTATAAAAAAGTCTACCATTACAGAAATGAATATGTGGATGCAAAGTGTGAAATCCAACAGTGTCACATTGGTACTAGTCGCTCCAAGTTGTATTAACACCAAAGATGTGTCTTCACAGCTTGACACGGACTGAGTGCACTTTGCAAAAGGAACATTCTTTTTTCAGAGAAATCACCATCTGGTGCATCCATAGCCAACTAATAAGTGTCCAAGATTATAGTTTTTATTCCTGCTCAGTCGTGAAGGTTAAATGTCAATGCAGAGACCCAAATCTGTAGTTCTATAAAGATCATACACTTCACAGTATTCATTAGCTCAATACTCACACACAAAATGGAAGCAAGTCCAGCAGAAATGGCAAATGACATTTCCTAAAGCAAGCATACATAGTATATACATTAATGTAGATGCACAGTGTCTCCTGATCCCAAAAAATAAAACTGTGTTGTTGTTATTGTGCCATTTTCAAATTTTAAATTCAAAGACTATATTTTGGGTATTTTGTCTGCAGCCTCATTCTGTCACAGACCTGCACCAGAAAAAAACAAAAGAATTGTATTTAGACAGAATAAAGAGCCTAATCAGTGTCTGAATGTTTAAAAGCATTTGCCTCAGTACAGCAAAACATGTGTGCTTTGGTTATGCAGCTAAAAAAATAATATTTGTCACAACTAAAAGTTATTATTGTTGTTGTTATTGTTGTTATTGTTGTTGTTTGATCAGATAATTAGGGTGCTCTTTACTCAGAACAAGAGCAACCAATAGTTTGTTAAAATCTATTTTAACACAGCTTTAGATAATGACCACTAATCTCATTATACTGTATTGTTATATCAGCCACAGAAATATATGGTGAGGCAGGAACAGAATTAAAGCATAGCCAAGAAGGATGTATATATATATATATATATATATACGTATATATACATATGTGTACAGTACAGGCCAAACGTTTGGACACACCTTCTCATTCAATGTGTTTTGGGGTGAGCTGGACCGCAGAGTGAAGGC
>JAUYWH010000025.1:22237029-22261749 GCA_034779795.1 Ctenopoma multispine
TACTGTCTTCACAATAAATCATCAAAAAACTCTTTGGTTTCTCGACTGTCCTTTGGGTCCTACTTGAAACCCTCACACCTCGGTCATCCATCTTTTCACAAATCTAACTACAGGTTTTGAACATTTAAGTTTTTGCCTGTAGGTTGGGATCAGATGGATCATGCAGTTGATAAATAGTTTCTAAATTGGGTTTGATATGAGACTATGAGAGATATGGACAGTCAAGTTGATTTTGGTTATTAAAGGAACTGTTTTTTATATCTCACTACTTCAGATAAAAATAAACATAAGAAATAAATAAATGAATAAATGAACAAATAAATTTAAAAATAAAATGTAATGTAAAACATAAAAAAAGAAATGATGAAAAGTAGCCAGTGATCTTCAACTTTCAGCACCAGAGAGGTGTGGAGAGCAACGAGGAGAGAGAACATTTACTAATGTACCCAGAAACCAGATTAAGAAACGATAGAAGTCACAGGGTGAACCATGAAGGGTATGCAAAATATGCAAATAAGAGCATGTGTCGGTGACTTCTATGTGACAACCAGCTAAATTTAGTATCTATTATACACATACACACGTACACATGCAGGCCCATGCAGACACACTCTGTTCTTGATACGAGGGATTCATTTGCAGTGAAGAGTAAATGGCCTCATAATTTACTGTGGTCATTAGGAAGGAGGAGGGTACAGGCATTACCCCGTGGCACACACAAAGGCAATGAGCAATCAACAAGTAACAACCACAAACAAGAATAAACAGTCATTTCTGTATTATGGTTTTAATATGATCAGTATTTTGAGCTCACAGGGTGAAGTTATAAAGATGTGCAATGAGAGGAAACAGACACACCATCAACCCACCTCCAAAATATTCAGGTTACAGGGTCAGGGTCCAACAGATATGAGGTGATGACCTCCCTTTGTGTCCTTTTCTGCTGCTTTGCTGTCTCTCAAGGATCCACATACAGATGACATTACAGCATTACAGCTTGCTTTCTTTTTCTTTTACTTAGTTTTAGCCAGCAGTCCTTTCAACCAGCAGTGGCGAGCAGTGCAAAAGAAATGTGAAACCCAACTAATTTCGCCAAATGTTTGTAAACCTTTGCTGGTTTAAGAACTGAGGGCTCAGACTTAAAAAAGACTGTGTGCCTGAATAATAAAGTTAGCTGATGGTAATGACAGATAGCCACTCATTTCCCGACATCTGGAGCCTCTGGGCAGGCCTGCTGTGTAATGTTACACTGGCTGATGTGAGAATATCTTAAACTGCTCTCAAAAGGGAACTTCTTTTGCAGATCAGGATTACTACAGCATATGTCTTCTTAGAGATTATTATTATTATGTTTCTATACAACTAAACAGCAATCACATAATTGCACAGTTTATGGCTTAACATAATGCGGATATTGTGTTAAACTACTTAAGTGACTCAGCTAATAGAGCAGTTGTAACTTGTTAGACTCACAGTTCCTCCAACATAAATCAACGTTTAGGTGTCTTTGGTCAAGACACAGAAACCCCATAGTAGCATCATCATTTACTGTATGTGCAGCAGTGAAACAACTGTTTCTCCAACATTATCAATACAGTAGTTAAAAAAAAACGAGTTGACATAATAATGAACCAACCCACTAAACACTTGACGTCAGAAGACGTACAGATCATATCTACATTGGCTCCGTCAGTCCATGACCCATTCTCGACATCTATACAACGTGCAAACTAGGTCCACAATTTGGACGTTCATCCATGACCCAACTTGTACATCAATATGACATTCAACATTTGAATGTGATTTTTTGGACGTCTTGTGGACGTCTATGACAGGTGTAGACATCTATGACGTGGAAATTATATTTACAAATATCAACATTGTTGTTATCAACATAATACATGTGAATACAGATTATTTATAAACAAACATGATTATTATGTTTTAGCCAATTGATTTATTCTTAGCCTATTGATTATTGAAATCCTTGAAAATGCTTGAATTTTAATGTTATGGTTTCAAGGTTGAAAAAGTGCTTGAATTTTGGATATAGTGCTTGAAACTGTAACTGTATTTGTTTCACAACAAATAGCTAAAATGTGATATGTGCTATAAGTGAATAGTTCGCTGATTAGAGGGAGAAATCAAATGAAAAGTTGGGAAGTTTAAAATGTAAACTGCTCCTGACCCAAGCGTGTGATCAGTCACTCTGTGTCAATGTGTGACTCCGCCCCCTGAAGACAGAGAGCTGGAGGACCAGGGGTGCGTTTTCCAGCACAACAAAGCGGTTAAGGTTGTAAACACTGTCGGCTTGAGTAGTACAAATCCTAATTAGGGACAAATAAATTAAGATGAGGACCAAATCCACGAGCGGCCTCCTGCAACGTCTGCAGAAAGCATGTAACGCTTTTCACAGTGAGTCTGAACTGTCGAGTCACATGAAAAGTGAGTGTTAGCAGAAAGAGCAGAGAGTTTTGCAGTTAATTAATGGTAATAGTTTTTTAATGTACTCAGTTAGCTTACGAATTCACAGGCTAAATCATTGAGATGCACCATGTGCGATGTAATATGGTAACGTTAGTATGGTCAGTTATGGAAGATGCCGAGAACATAACTAACACTATTTAACAGTAACGTTACTTCGAGCTTCATCAAACGTTAGCCTGATGCATAACTAGCCAACCTCAGGCTAACGGTGTAAAGACTGGACAGGTGCCTGTCACATAGAGATTAACCACTTTAAAGATAGGACTTCTACAGCAGGGGCGTCACTAGGATTTAAAGACTAGGGGGGCTTAGCACCCAGGGTTGTAGGAAGAAATTAGCGTGTATAGCAAGCGGTGAAACTTTTTTGCTAAACCTAAATAGGCTTCATTAATTTTATTATCTCTTGTGCAGCAGTTCTGCAATTCTGGATCATTTTCTTTCAGTGGCTTCTCTGGAAGATCCCCTGCCTTTGGTTTCCTTAGTCTTTAGGATGTCTACTATATTTTTTAATAACAGTCTAAATGAGTCGATAATATCTAAAGATATATAGTTTAACTTCTCTGTCTTCTTGCTTGGTGTCCTTATAAATAAAGTTGGTTATTTCTGCCTAACATTGATATTTCTCTATGCAGCTAAAGAGACATAAGATAACATAATGGTGCAGTGCAATTATTAGTTTATTTGCTAGTAGTTTTGCAACCAATTATAAAAACAAGATTATGCTTGAACTGCTATTCTGTCAACATACAAGAAGAAAGATGAACAGCTGCAACTTAGTCTAAATTACTGTTAAAATTCCAACAACAACAACAACAACACCTTCTTTCACTTGAGGCAGGAGTGTCCAAACTTTTTTAATGAGGACCAGAGTTAGTTACATGAAGGGTCATCAGACATTTTTTACAATACTTTACACTACCAGTGAAAAGTTTGGTAAAGCCCACCCAAAATAGGCCTAATGACACCCATGCTCATTCTCCTTCATAATCTTTAATTTCATGTCTTCAGTCTTTATTTGTATCTCAATATCTCTGTGCCTCTTGCTTCATTTATTGACCTCTCTCTGTGTTCTCCTCTGTTCCCATCTGCTTCAATCTATATTCTCACTAAAAACTCGAGCTTAAACTACACCTCCACACACTTATACCTGAGATTTTTCCCCAGTATACAGAGATAAACGAAAACACAAAAAGTTGATTTTCATTTTTGTTATCGTGGTGAGTGACTAGGGAACACAAAAAAGTAATTGGTTTAAATGAAGTCCTCTGAAGAGCTGACTAATAAGAGTTTCAAATAAACACTAACTCTCACTCACACCATCTGTGTGTAATTAACTATTGACTCAGCTCCATTTCTCTGTGCCAGAGTATGAATGTTTGATGTTTTTTGTTTATTCAGAGAGACACTTTTGGCTCATTACAAGTAACTGTTGTCACCACAACAAAAACAGCAGAGTGGACTGAGGAATTGTTACCATGAAATCATGACAATGCAGGTCTAAGTCCCACAAATAACCAAGCAGTGGAATAGCAGCTTAACATCAGATTTCAAACTTGAAAATGTGCAGTGCAACTAACAAACTAACTAGTTTTATGAGCAGAAGTTCAATAAGTGATGCTGTAAGCTGTCATGGACACCATCTTCATGCATTAGGAACAACATTTCAATCAATGGGACATGCAATGAAGTGTTTTAAATGAGTGGAAGGTGAACAAAGCACAGGACTACTGAGCCCATAAAAAGTCCATTGGTTAAGGCTAGGAAGGTTTTATAGTTTTACTTAAAAGTAAAGAAACATGTTACAATTCTAGTTTAATAAAGTTTACATTTATTAAGTAAGACAACAATCTTTCTCTAACCATAACCAAATGCTGTGAGTGTTGTAACTATAAAAAGTACAATCATGTATTTGTCACAAAACTGGATGTTTTACTGCTAGATCTGATATTTTGGCTGCAATAGTGCCACCAATGGGTGGAAATGATCTCCCCCGGGAAACCTCTGGCCTGGCCAGTGACCACCCCAAGTCTGACTTTGTGCTTCCTGCTAGTCACCATACTACTAGTTACTTGAGCTGAATTTTAAATTATATATTTTCTGTTTCAGTTGGATTATTATAATGCAATCCATTTTACATTTTAGGCTACTTTCATTTGAGAGGCCTATAGGACCCCCAGTCTTTCATTTGAAGTTCACAGAAGAAAGTTTGTCATGTTAAAAAATAATATTATTGATATGTCAAGATTTTAAGATAAGAAGTCATAATTTCGAGGTAAAATTCTGCCTTTTTTTTTTACTCAAACAAAATGGCCGATAAATTTTGTCTGTACCATACAGGGTACACAGTGCTTGAAATTCAATCAATCACAAAATAAATCTCTTCAAAAGAAAAATTAGGCTGATCCCAAAATAACACCTGCTATGTAAAAACAGGCCATTATTAAATGATTTGTTGATAAAACAATAGTCCTTCCAATTATTTTTTCCTATGTCAGTGGATTCCTCTTCAAAAAAACTATACAAAATACTCAATGGCTGCTCCACAGCAGATGGTCAACTCAAACTGAGCTCTAATTTAGTAACAAAAAGTCTGGTCATTCAAATGTTTTAGGGAGAAGAGCAATAATAATATGCTAACTCACACATAAACAGTATCTGTTGTATGTCAGTGGATTCTTTCCAGACCTGCTTCATCCCTGCTCTCTTCACCATTCACCTGCATGCCTTCTGTATTCTTTCTCCCTTTGCTATATTAAAAATCCTAGCTTTGTTTGATCAGCATGTTCCATGACTGAGTTGTATCACCTACAAACTTTTGTTCTATATTGTTTTTTCATCTTCAAACACTGTTTTGTTTGTATAATTATGTTTCTGTAGAGTTTGCTCAACCCAGTATTGACAGACTTTTTAAAATTGGTTCCTTTTTGACACCCAACACCTCCCTGAATTTTATTCAGTCATCACACCCACTAAATTAAAGCTCTTAGAAAAATGTTGAAAACATCTCAATATGTAATTTTCTTACAAGTGCAGAGGGGCTACACAGAAATGAGCCATTCAGAGCTCTGTCATCAGCACTTTACTCGTCATTGTGTATTGTAAAAGCACCAGATATGTGTCAAAACACTCCTCCAGAGCTGTACTTTAAATGCTTTGTACTGAGGGGAAGATTTTAATGGTAGGAGTCAGTAGGATTGGAAATATACAGCATCTGTATGAGACTGGGGACACACTGTACTGTGGTTACAGTATGGATACAGTGTAGTGGGATGGAAACTCTAACCAAAGTAAATATTAAAGTAAGTAAAATTTTAAATAAACATTGCATATGTGGAAAAGATGTGAATGAAACTTTGAGTATTGTTCGGAAGGTGCACAGATTTTCTTGTACAGTCTTCTCAGTGGATCCATCCTATGGATGAATGAGTTTCCCATCTGCCACAGCTTATTACAGAGTGATTGAGATGGAGTTTTGTAATTGACAGACAAAGTTAAGTGTCTCTTTTAGCTTTTAGCTCGGACCTCTGCTTGTAAACAGGTTTGCTGTTAAATTCTTTGCTGAGGTGATAGACCAGAAATCAGTGTCAGCCCAAAGTCCATCCCGCCCAACCCCCCTCCAACTCCCAGTTCTGACAGTACTCTATGTTGGGAGGTGCAGATGGCCCTCTGACATAGTGACAGAATATGCCAAGTGAAATTACTAATGCAGTAATCATTAATTTCAAACACAGTGTTAATGCACAAACACTTTCAGCCCACATGACGGAAAGGCTGAAACGTTGCAGCAGCTACACTCCATGTGGTTACACTGTTTAGTAATGGGGGCTCAAACTCAATTTACCTGGGGGCCGCTGGAGGCAGAGTATGGGTGAGGCTGGGCCGCATTGGGGATTCCACAAAAAAAAAAAAAAAAACATGAAAAAATCCTCAAACATCATTATTAACAGTTTTAATGATTTCTTCGGAATATGAATGTAACATTGAATGAAGATCATGAAAAGTTCTTCTGAACATGGCTTCTCTTGCCTACTCCTTGCTGCTAGAGACTTGACAAGAAGTATGTGAGAAGAAGAAGAAAAAAGTGTTTAGCCAGCTAGCGAACGTCTCGATGAATGACGTCATTTCCGCTTCTACCTGTAACAACGGCACGACGTGTAGAAGTCGCCTTTTTTTTGCGCTTGATCATGACATTTGTAGATGATAGAAAGTACTGGAACGGCGAGCACAAAAAAGGCGACTGGCTGTTCATTACACGCTGTGCTATTGTTGCAGGTTTGGACTGCTTGAAGCTGGTGTAGCTTAGCCTAGCCCCGACCGTCAGCTCCGACGAGGGACTCCAGGCGGGAGCTGGCTGAGTGGCCCCATCGGAGGTCCAATTCCCTCGCGAGCCGCACTAATATACTTTCATACCAAGGTGGGGGCTGCAAAATATCATCCTGCGGGCCGCTATTGGCCCGCGGGCTGCGAGCTTGAGGCCCCTGTTATAGTATGTGTTTAGCTTCAGTTAGATTTTAGCAGAGCACACAAAGTCATTCTTACCAGAATTCCAACTGGGAATGTTTTTATCTTACATTTATACAGACTTGTACTTCCGATTTTTGGAAAATTCAAAACCTGATATTTGCTCATTTTTTGTCTGACAATTCAATTGGACGTGTTTTGCCTTCCTCCAAAGTCACCCAACATGGTCTATGCAGAAACTGAAGTAGACTTTTATTTTATGTTGTGCTTTGTTCTTGCCAGTAGAATACATATTCACCTGAGAGATGGAAGATTTGCTTAAAACTTCGTGGGCTGGTTTGTTCCTAGTCCTGGCCCAGCACTTTTTCCTGATGTTATTTGCTCTAAGGAACAATGCCATTTTGATGTCTTAGATCTGATGCTAAGGGCTGATGATGTCCCAAAATGTAGAACATAGATCAGTCTGTTGTTATGGAAACAGAACCCTTTTCCTTTACAAAAATACCTACCAGCATCAATTTTTCACTGTAGAAAAAAGAAAAAAGCTTCACACAGCTTCAGCCTGCCATCCTCTGTGCTGAATTCTGCATGATGTTTCTCTCTCCCTGCGGTCCACCTTCTTTATTGTTTTGGGCCTGTAGCATTGAACAGATGCTCCTCGGAATCCTTGCTTGTGGCTTCTGTTATTGCTATGTGCTGAAAATAAAAACCTGCATTGTGGTGCTTTGCTGTAGAAAGTTAACACTCTTTTTCTTTGCTGTTCTTTGACAGCACTGAGAGCTGAAAGCAGGCTAAGCTCACTACATTGTCAGGGAAAGTGCTAAAACATGTCTGGGAAAATTGAAAAATAGTTTCCCAATGGATATGCAATCTCAGTTAATGCCTCTGGACAGTTAACTGCCTTTCCCCTGCGCCTTCAATGTTTTTTTGTTTACAGGGAATGAGTATATTGAACAGCCTCTGTCTGTTACGTTTGCTTTCCACCATTAGCTCTGGCATTTAAATGATAATGGATGTCTGCACCAGTCATCAAACAGAACTCTTTGTCTTTCCTCTTTCACAAAATAAACTTAACTTTGAGAATTTCGTGCAATTTACCTCCAGTGTGTATGATAACGTAAATGGTCTGCACTTATAACACTTACTTATAACACTTAAAGTGTTATAACTTATAACACTTTTCTACTTTACTGGTACTCAAAGCACTTTACACTGTTTCTCATTCACCCATTCACACACACCAATGGCAGAGCTGCTATACAGCTGACCTGACACACCAGGGGCAACTTGGTGTTCAGTGTTTTCCCCAAGGACACTTTGGTATATGACTGGAGGAGCTGGGAACTGAACCACTAATCTAAACACTAGCAGACAACTGATCTACCTCCTGAGCCACAGCTTGTGTGTACTATAGACTAATCAGCCACAACATTAAGACATGCCCACATCACTTATGTGCCTCTCTAAGTGTCGAGACATGGTCTCTGGAATCTCGCATCAATACATCAGCGGCACATCCTTGAAGTCATGTAAGGTTAAGGATATCCTTGAAGTTTACACCAAGTATATCTAAACATACTGTAGGTGTACGTAGTCATTGCTCCATTGCCATCACTGTTCACAAACGTCCTTGTTTTTGTTGTGTATATTTAGATGATTTCATTAGGCATGTTCCATAAGCAACTGGGCAGTTAACAGCAAATATATTCCTAGCCTAAGTCGTGAGGTGGGGCCTCCATGGATCACAGTTCCATTCATCACACCAGGCCATCGTCTTCCATTGCTCCATGGTCCAGTTCTTACCTGTCCATTTTTGTAGCTTTTGATGGTAGACAGCAAGGGCAACAAGTCTACAGCTACACAACCTGATAACATAGCATAACATAACATAGAACTTAGATACATAGAACAAGATAATGGAGCTCTAGAAAACTGATAGAATGATATATTCCTATATACCAACATATCCATTTTAGTAGCCTCATTCTCACAGTTATTATTTTATTGATATCATAGCAACAATTTAAATTCGTAAATGTAATATTTTTGAACCAGTAGCTCTAGATAAATAAAGCACCAAATTAGGTAAGATACAGCTGTTATGTGTAGACATGTTTAATAAAAATTTACTGCAGGTAAATAAATATATAATTTAATCTGACTAAGTATGGACACACAGCAAACATTTAATGTTAGACTTGGACTTGGATAGATGTATCCATGATAAACATTTTTAAGGCTATTTCTTTTGTTTATGCTATTTTCATTCAAAAGGACTAGGATAATGACCCAGTTTGAACTGCAGCATCAAAATATTGCTCCGAAAATGTACTTACAATTTCCACTGAAAGAAAGTGAGGAAACTCATTCTGATAAAATGCAAAAGAGCTGCTGACAATGTTGTATGGATGAGCTAGAATCCTTTATTAAATGTAATAAATGTTGAACTGCTGTTATTCTTTCTCCAATCCATTGTGCACTGAAGTAATTCACCATTTACTGCAGTATAAGAGAGAAGAGTCAACTCCAGTCAGTATACAGTTGTAGTTTAACCAAAGTTAATCTCTTGCTCCAGGAAACAAGCACTAATCTCAAATTTGTGATTTATGACATTGATCAAATACAAACAAAATTATTAAATTATTAATACATCTATCTGATACTTGATATTTAGCCTTAGTGTCTATACCTGTTCCAACCCTGTCTGCTAAAAAACTACATTCCACGTTAACCCAGTAAGTTTCAAGGTGGTTGTTGGGGAGGGTGCACAGGACGGCCACACTAGACACCTGAGTTTGAAGTGAGGTTAAGTTTAGGCAAGAAAAGCACTTAATTCTTAATACAGTTAAGGTTAGATTGTTGTTTAATAAGATTCACTGGGCATGATTTTTTCTTTATTAAGAAAGATCAATCTTTTCCTAACCTTAACCAAGTGCTGTGAGTGTGTAAACAGGACCCTAAAAAATAATAATGCTTCAGTCAGACAAAGTGGATTTTGTAATGCAAGATAGGATAGAATCTACTAATGCATTTGCAGTTATGTTCCCTACAAAAACATATTAGCATTTTTAGTTTACCTGTATACAAACAGCATTAGGGGACAGGACAAGGTTGCCTTGTTGCTTTATTGTAACACAGTCAAGTCCCATTCCACACACATTTCTGATTTAAGAGTCACCTGCACCCCTCAAGCTTGGTAACGGTATCGACCTATTACCTCAGATTTGGACCCTAGCCAACCCAACCCAACCCGTTAAGATAAGCCTCGCAACCCAACTGATATGCTTAACCTGATATTAGTTAGATTCATTTAGGTTATACGTTTTTACACAATGACCTATTGCAAAGTTACAGAAAGATAAGTTTTGCAATAATCATCAGTCCATATACATTCAGCTTCAGTCAGTTAGCTGCATTTTCAATGCATTACTGATTATTACACAATACAATTTCACAAGATGTCACATCGTATCCATGTAAATAAGTAAAGTATAGCGGGAAATACCTTTGGTCTCCTTTCCCTCTGCTCTTAACGTTTTCTTACTGTAACAGCACAACACAACACAGTTTAGGTTTTATTTATTTCTTTGTTTTATAATTATTGTGGGTTACCCACAGACACCACAGCCAGTTGTGGCTCAGGAGGTAGAGCAGTTGTCTGCCAATAGTAGGATTAGTGGTTCGATTCTTGTCATATGTCGAAGCGACATTGGGAAGATACTGAACCCCAAGTTGCATCCGGTGTGTCTGGTCAGCTGCAAAGCAGCCCCGTCATTGGTGTGTGTGTGAATGGGTGAATGAGAAACAGTGTAAAGCACTGTATAAGTGCAGACCATTTACCATTTTGCGCAACCTTGTGCAGAACTGTTTGACCAATGCTT
Source organism: Ctenopoma multispine (assembly GCA_034779795.1). Lineage (NCBI taxonomy): Eukaryota > Metazoa > Chordata > Actinopteri > Anabantiformes > Anabantidae > Ctenopoma > Ctenopoma multispine. The sequence goes on from JAUYWH010000025.1 coordinate 22,247,859, forward strand.
GTTCTTGAAATATCAATGCAATTCTTCAAGTCTCATTGTCAGACCTATTATTGCATAACCAGCCTCCTCCAGCCTCCACCTTCATGATGCTGATGGGCTGAATAAGGTTTCCATGAACCACCCCTTAGCTTTTCTCCACAGCACCACAGGTGTCTTCATTCTGGAATTTCTGTCCTTTATTTTGTTATCATAAAGGGCCTAGCATCCAATAGGATGTTTCAATCAATAAAGTCTAATGATAAATAATGTCTGTTTCTGAAGTCAATATAATCTGTTCACTTTCATTTTATCTCTGCAATTTTGTGCATTTTGTATGATATGTATAATATGTCTGTGGTTTGCTATTGATTGTACTGATAGAAAAATCCAGTGTGTCTCTGTGCCTTTGTCAATCTTTCTTTTGCTTTTGTTAAACTAATTTAATTTCACAAATTTCCATTTGGTATAAATAGTGACTAAACTTTCAAACCGTGAGTGTGAATGCAGAGGCACTGCAGTATTAAAGACAAAGTAAAGTTTGAGATAAAGCATACTAGAACTTTCTAATGATGACATACCTTATCAATCCCCCTGGGGAAATTGTTGGATTGCCACCAGAAAGTAGATGATGGTGCTACTATGGAGTTTTGGGTCTTATCCAAGGACACTCTGACATATAGTCAGGAGTGGGGCTCGGCGATATATCGATATTTTTATACATTCTAAATGTTATATGAAATGAGACGTTATCGTAAAACTCGATATAGCTCTTTTTGCGTCTTGCGTTTTGTTGTCCGACAACTCACAGCCCCGCCCGCCCCGCCGCGCTCCCCCTGTGAACACAGCTTACAGCCCCTTCACGTCACTTCACGATAGCAGCGGAGAAAGGAAGAAATAAGGAGAAGAGCAGGCTGGTAAACGGAAAAGCAGCGTCTCAATCATGTGGAGATAGTTCATATTCCAAGCTTCAGATGAGCACAAGTTCATGAGCAGAATCCGAACACAAGTTCTAAAGAAAGTTTCGAGCACTTCAAGTCTTCAAACAGCGCCGTAAGATGAGTACGAACTGTGTGTTAAACTGCTTCTGTCACCGCGGCCGTGAGGTCGCCTGAACCCCCTGCCTCTAAAAAAACACACAACAAAACTACAGTTTCTAATGAATTTTGGCCACTGCAGCGTCTTATACGTGTAACTTCTTTAGACGGAACTCAGCTCTCTTCACAAATACACACAGACACAGGAAAAACATCAGCGGTCAGTTATGAACAGACTCACTGAAACACCAAAATCATTCAACACTGAGTGCTGCATTTAGAGCAGAACTATACAAACAAAAAAATAAAACTGGTTTCATAGGGCCCTAATCACATCGCTACAGACATAATCGCTACTTTAACAGTGGAACAAGAGGCTTTATACGGTGCATGAAAGGACACTTTCTTTTTTTTAACAACTCCTAACTGATTAATCAGCAAGGCATCTTTTTTTCAAAACCTATTTCATATGTGCCAATTTTGTCCAAACTGCCAATAGCGTGTCATAGATTAATAAAATAACAATAAATAAAAAAATACCTAATTACATTTGGAACATTAACATTTGTCCCATAGTTGTATTTTTGTAACTACTTTATGGGATCAAAAAATATCGAGATATATATCGTATATCACCATTCAGCTTAAAAATATATATATATGTATATATATATATATATATATATATATATACATATATATATGAGTTTTGGTCCATATCGCCCAGCCCTAGTCAGGAGGAACTGGGAATTAAACCTCTGGACCCTAACTGAACCAACATGTTACTATGATGAAAGTGTGAACGTCTTAACACCAACTTTTCTGTTATTATCAGAAGATTCAGTCCAGAAATAAAACATTTATATCATCTTAGGTGAGGCCATTTGGTTGACTAAACCAAAAGTAACTCATTGCTTTGCTTTAAAGCCTGACATTTCTGAAAACAAAAGCACACATTTGAACATAAAGTGCTCTTTTTTCTATCTTTCACTGCTTTCTCAGCCCAGATCATACCACGAAAAGTTCAAGTAAAAAAAAATACAACTATGAATGTATTCTTTAAAGATGGCAAATGTCTGTGGAGATTCTCAGTCATCCAGATCCAGGCTATCCCAAAGTGCTAGTCAGTGGTAATTGAACTTGCTTGAGGTTGATCCAATCTATTTCCTTTAATTCAAAAGGCTTCTTGAGTTGTTTTTTCGGTTTGAAGAAAAAACATACTGCAAAATATAAAAAATTACCGGAGATGATATTTATATACATTTCACACACTGTTCTTCTTCATACATTGACCGCAACAAGTGAAATCACTTATCTCCTGGGAATGTGTTGCAGCTCCGTCTGGATCCATAAAAGACTTTATTCTTATGCTTATACTACTGATGAATTTCTCAGAATATCATGCTTACTTGAGCATCATCTTCAGTAACCTAATTAAACTCAAACTGCTCATTTCACAGATATAGCTATAGGTACAGCTATGTTGTTTTCATTGTCTCTGTGCAGAAAACCCCATACCAGGATTGAGAGGATTTCAGCTTTGCCTTTTACATTTATGAAAAGCAGTTTAATTTGCATGTGTAGGCATGTGTTTGTGTAAGTTCAATGTCACTACTTCCCATCTGCTACAAAAAAATTACTCAGGCATTTCTTTCAACCAACTTAATTTCCATTTTTCTTATTTTCCTTCCTTCAGCATTTCTACATGAATAAGTAGGTTGGTCAGGCAGTGAGGCTTAAGCTCATGAACCTGCTACATCCCACCTGAATAAGATATGTGTCTATGACAGGTAATTACACATAATTCATCTCCTTAAAACTTAAAAGTCCCATTCTTTTATTCTTTGCAATAATTGAACACCTTTAAATTCAAAGCACTCAGCTGATGACCTACAGTGAGATTATCCTAAGCTATTTAAAGCTGCCTGCATGCATACATAATGTAGGCAGTGCTGTACTTATATTAGGCAGTACACATTAAACTGAGTAACACCTGCTTGATTCAGTCTTTAGTTATGGAAGTTGGTATCTTTTGTATTCTACATACTGTCTGCTTGCCAGTGGCCAAAACTGTACAATGTTTTTAAAACATTTCAACAAGTTAAATTTAAGACATCAAGACCTTTTTGACACTACTTTGAATAAAACTCAAGAACTATTTTATATCTACACAGGATGCATGAAGGATATGACGACGTCACATTTCATTCATACCTTCTTGCCCCAAATACTAAAAATCCTGATTTAGAACTTTAAATTGCTCTGTTGATTTATTGAAAGAATATCACAAGACCTTTCACTGGAAGTTACATCTGTAGTGAATCTGATGTGAGATCAGTTGACAGCAAGTTTCATTATGCCCATTCTGGTCAATGTCAGGGAAGTTAGTTGGCAACAGCTGATCTGAGCTGTTCAAAAGTGACCTGCAACAGTCAATCACAATCTGAAGCTGCCGTACATTTTTACAGACCCTTTTGTAGCCCATACTGAACTTTGCTAACAAGAGAATATGGTTGCAGACAGAGATAGCATTTAACAGAGTCAATTAGACGAATGTTATTATTCTTGGACTTAAAAATGAAAATGAAGCTTAGTATTTGAAAATAGACACTAAGGTTGAGCAGTTACATTTTGGAAAAGCCAGTGGTCAAGGCATTAAACCTAAGCAAAGACTGAAAGTCCACTATCTTTTCAGCTCTGTGATTTTTGATATTTCCAAGCAAGTGACCAAAAGACATACCAACGAACCCCTTGATTTTTGCTGAAAGGTGTAAACATTTGTCCAAAAACACATTAAAGAACTAAGTTAATGAGGCAGTATGTAGTGTCAAGTCTGTGTTGATATAAGCAGCTAAGCCTGGACATTATATGGCCAATCAAAATCATATTAACACTTTTAAAACCCAGAATTCTGATTATTGTACTTTTGGGTTTTTTAGAATCCTGCATGAGATTCTATCTAGAGACAGAAAAATTCACTGTTTTACTTTGGGGTCTCTGTAATTAGGACATGAGAAAAATTTGGTTTTTATGTCACATCTCCAACTTTGGTAGAGTGTATACAAGTTTGTCAAAGTAGGCTGTAAGTGAGGAGTCAAAGGCAGCATTGACAGCACTGACAAAGACACACACAATACATACACTGCCTTACCAAAAAGTCACTTACCTGCACCTGGATATCACTAAGAAAATAGGTATGAGCCTTTCACTGGATAATTACTGCAGCTGGCAACACAATAAGGTCAGCTGAATCTATCTCTATCACTAGGACCGTTTACATGACGACAAATATTCGATTACTGGGAGTAATCAGATATACTTCAGAAATTTGGTCTTGTCTTTTGGAACATGACAACACTTGAGGTCTAATGTGGGAGTTAACTTTTATTAAACTACATGGTGCTGCTGTCCTTAATTTATACTCTGAGAGCAAAAACAAGAGTTGGCTTTCATAAGGCAAACATCTACCCTGTTTGTTGTCTTTTGTCTTCCAAAAACAATGTGACTACATCACTTCTGTTTTCTATGCTTTTTTTCTTTTACATATTTTTTAAATGGGCATATGTAAAAAAAAAAAAAAAATCACATCCAGAAAATCCTCTTATTAACAGAGTCAATAATTCATATCAATTCATTTCCATACTAAGAAAAGGTCAAGAGTTGATAGGGCCAGAGTCCAACAGGCGGAACACGTCCAGAACGAAGTGGCAGTGACAGGTAGTCAGAGATAAGGAACCAGTAGAGTCTTCAATCAGGTAACAAGGCTGGAGAGTTGCAAACTGTGAAACAGAGCGGACAATCTGGCTACAGGTACGTTTTTGAGGTGGTGCTTAAGTAGGGGAATGAAAGGGCGGAGGCTGATTGGGCGAGCAGAGTGAGTAAAGAGAGAGAGAGAGGAGCAGGAAATTGCCCATATAAGAAAGAGACCAGATATAAAGCCTATATAAAGAAATTTACAATTAACAATGGCGTTGAGTGTTACAAATAGTATAGTTTTATCAACTACCAGCCCAAACGCTTTAAATTATTTTGTTAAGATTCCCAGCCTCATGTGCACCAACAACTCTACTTCCAACCTTCAGAAAATCTTTTCTCAGCCATGACACACTTCACAAACACTACTTCACTACAAACCTGTAGAATTCCCTGTATCTGGTTTTTGGACTTGCTTAAAAAATCTCATTCTGTTTTAGATCATATTTATGCAGGATTAGATCCCCATCAAAATTTCCTGTTTAAAAAGTCCAACTTAAAGTGACCGATAATCCTATAAACATACATATATTTATAGAAAAACAAATGTAATTCTGAGCCAGTAGGTAGACAGTCTGCACACCGCCTACTGCTACATACTTTTTCTATTCTTTTTCTGGCATCCCTCAGTATTCAAGACCTTTCATTTTACTCCATTAACCTCCTGACCACCAACATGTGGCTGCTCAGATAGATTAAGCACATGCATGTCTCCAACAGTAACATTTTATCTTGTTTTTTGCCCTCCTCTTTCTCAACATAAAACTTATCGTTAGCCTTAGTAAACCAATACAATTACAGAAATTCACTGCTGAATCTTTACAGGGGGGATTAGAGGCTAATGAGGCCAGAGACCTGCATCCTCACACTGTGCTCTGCCTCATCTGGTGCCAGGCCTTTGTTGTGGCTGACCATCTTGTGCAATCAACCCCTTTATCTAACCTGACACAGTTAAATGCTTCTGATACCCATGATGATGAAGTTGTCCATAGCATGTGTGTGTGCTTGTGTGACTAATATGTGTACCTACACAATATAGATTTCAAAGAAAGAACCAGCATTTAACAAGGATAATAATTACCTACAAAAGAGGTCGTGGAAACATGGAGACAACATTGTATCACACACACGCTTAAATTTTCAATGTGTAATTATTTCCTTTTCACTTCAACTGTCCTGTACAATGCTGACATAAGCTCCTGCTTGAACACTGTATACAGTATACTTAGTAAAGAATATTTCAGAAAAACTAAAGTTTAATTGCAGTATTCTAATTTCAGAGGAAGCAGATGCGTTCATGGGACTAAGAATAACTGAGAAAACATATGCTGCACTTTGAGAAACACATTATATTAAGCAGAGACATGCAGAGAGATTGCCAGGGGCAGAAGCTCAAACTTAAATTAACAGTAACTATCAGAATAGAGTCAGTTAGGTGTACCAGACTTGTGTACAGGAAACAATTGCAGTTCTAATATGGTTAAAATACGCATAAGTAGAACATTGACATTTGATTATCATAAGCTAACAAAGCGCCTGCTTAGGGCCCCCGTCACCACTAGAGGGCCCCAAGAACAAATAGCTTTCTAAAAGGTTTTTTCATTAATTTTTTTCATGTGAGTGTTGGTTGACATATCAAAGGTATTGTTGTACAAAACACAGTCAGATGAAAAAAGAGCACTGCTGGTGTAGTGATTCTTAGTCACTCAGAGTTCCGCTGGTAAGGTGCAGGCTGCAGTGCGCATCCAAAGAGCAGGTTGAAGACAAAACAGTGTTGCAAAAAGGGGGAAATCCTTCAGGGGAAGAGAAAAGAAAAAGCATACAATTGCATTTTTGCTATCTGGACCTGGAGGGGTGAACGTCTCCTGCTCTGACTGCAGCTGGGAGCGGCTGCGTCAGGACTGAGCGGGACTGTGAGCGCATTGGGTCGGGGGAGGGGCCCACGGCAGCACCCGCTGCTCATTGGGAAATTGAGAATGTTACACGCTTTCACGTCTTTGTTTCCATGAGTCTCCAATAACACCAGAAAAAGTCATCCTTGTCATCAGCTCAGATGATTAACCTGGTATTTGTTTTTTAAACCATGTTTGTTACATCATTACATTATTAGTTAAGCATTTGTTTGATCTTTTTATTTAATACTGTCTGGCAACAAGATGAATGAGGTTCGACTACAGATTGCCCCATACAGGAGAGAAAGCTGTTTGGTGATTGTTACTTAAGTCCTGGCTGGATAATAACATCCCGGACGTGGCGGTAACGCTGGAGCCTCTGCTAAGAACAGAGGCAGAGGTCTGGCGCTGTACATTCATAACTCCTGGTGCACAGCCACGAACATTATCGGAACACACTGCTCCCTTGACCTGGAATATCTGGCAGTGAAATGCAGACCGTTTCAACTGATAAGAGAACTCAGCTCCATTTTTATTGTGGCTACCTACATTCCACCGCGGGTTACTTTACTTTACTTTACTTGGCAGACGCTTTTATCCAAAGCGACTTACAAGGAGAAGACACCAACAGTTACCATTCGGTTTCTGTAAATTCTGAGTTACTACAAACTAAGAGCCCTGATAAGGCCTAACTCGTCAGGATGAAGAACATGCTATGAATTGTTTAAGGTTAATGCTAAGTTAGAACTGTCTGATCAGCAGGCAGATGAATGCTAATCCAGAGGCAGCTGTGATTGTTGCTCGGGAACTAAAAGCAGTGCTTCCCAAATTCCACAGGTTCATAGACTCTGCAACCAGAGACAACAGCACACTGGATCAGGTCTACTGCAACATCCAGGGAGTGTATAAGGCCATAGCAGCACCACATCTAGGTATGTCAGACCACATCTCTGTGGAGCTGACACAAAATATGTGGAGGGGTATCAGAACCATATCCAACTACAAGCAGAGGGTCCGGCTGACCTGTGTGCGCAACCCAGCCCTCTTCACCATTTTTACATGAGTGCTCTGCCATCCACTCATCAAATACAATCATTAAGTTTGCGGATGATACCACCATGGTGGGGCTCATTTCGGACAACGACGAGACCCACTACAGAGAGAGATTCAGCATCTGACCCAATGGTGTTCAGACAACAACCTTGTCTTGAACACCAGGAAAACCAGGGAGGTCAGTGTGGACTATAGGAGAGAACACACTCCACTCCTCATACAGGGGGAGGTGGTTGAGTGTGTACACAACATCAAGTTCCTGGGCACCAACATCACTTCCAACCTGACCTGGTCCTTGAACACCTCCCACCCTGTGAAGAAAGTCCAACATAGGCTCTTCTTCCTCAGAAAACTAAAACAGGCCAGACTCTCCTCTTGGCTGTTGGTAAACTTCTATAGAGCGACGATAGAGAGCATTCTCTGTCTCAGTATGACAGTGTGATACGGCAGCTGCACTGCACAGAACAGAAAGGACCTGTCCCGGGTGGTGAGAACAGCACAGGGGATTGTGGGCAATCCTCTGCCCGATCTGGACTCATATACAGTATGCAATATACAGTATGCTGGCCGGCTCCAGATGAGGGTCAGATGTATTGCTATGGACCCCACCAACCTGGCAAATGGACTGTTTGTACCGCTTCCCTCTGGGAAACATTACAGGAACATAAAAACTCATAAGGCCAGACTGAGGAACAGCTTCTTCCTTAGGGCTGTTAAATCCATCTCACCTCTGCAAACACACTCTCTTACAAACACTTCTCCCCCTGCAGTCACATTCACACAAACATGACATACCAGCCTTTTTCCACACACTCTCCAGAACTGCTACTGAACAATCTAGTGCTGCTAGCCTTTACAGGCTGATAAAACTTTTTCTGTAAAGTATTGCTAAATATTGTCACTTTAGAAACTGATGTCACTTTATACACTGATTGTTTTATTCTTTTCTGTGATATTCTTGTAATTAGCCTTTCTAAAGCCGAGAGTCACCGATCAAAATTTTGTTATTTTGTTCTGGAATCTTGAATATAATCAAGCATAACTCTAAAATTGCATGACCTTTTATGTCAGAGATATTTAAACTTATTTTAACAGACAAAAAATTTTAAATTGACAACACTTCCATGACACCCAACATGTTCTCTGTTTGAAAAAGCAGAAACAAGGACAGAGCTGTCAATCACATTCTGTACAGTCTACTTCATAAGACATCCATCTTGAGAGAAAAAAAATTTATATATATATATAGATATATATATCTATATATCTATATATAGATATATAGATATATAGATATATAGATATATATATATGTATATATGTATACATGAATACGTATATATATTTATATTAATAATCTTGAACTTTAATACGAAGCAAAAGTTCTGCTGAATATTCCAACAACAACAACGCCACTTACTCACACACACAAACATTCTGCTGGTTTAACATGATATACTTGAGCAGACAGCAGCTGCCCATTGGCCAGCCACGACATACACATGTAACACCCATGTGTCCACCTACGCTTGCTTCAATCCGATCCACAGGAGAATACGGCACACACACAAAAGCACAGACAGTGGCACATATGACCTGTACAAGACCAGACAGTTGCCTGTCAAGCTCTCACTAAAATATCTACACAACTGAGCACTAGTACACACACGTGGATGCTGAAGGCGTGTTATGTGCTTTAAAATATCAGCGTGAGTGATCGATTTTGGCAAAATGTCTTTGAAGCAGCCTTCTAACCCTAGCGCACTGCATGTCTTCAAGATGACATGATCAGATTTAGTTGTCTAAAGAGGTAAAACATTCAATTAACCAAGTAAAAAAGGTTATAAATGTTACTTTTTTTATTTGGCAAGTCATCTTGAGACACCTGATATTTATCAGAAGATTGGTCAAAAATAGGCCAGTGAGAGGTACTCAGACTATTAACATATTCAGGATAAATGGCTGTCTTACTACTTATGTACTTGATAAATGACTATCAACATTGACACTGAATAACGTTTTTCCAATCCATGTACTGATTTATGACCTAATGTTTCAGCACTAGTATTGACAAGCATCATTAATGTGACTAAAGCTCTGACAGCTGGAAGCAGACAGAAAAGCTGTAGTGACACTGAGGTGTGACAGGAATAACACTTCAGCCTCACAACGTCTTAAACAGCAACGTCAGGACTGGGTGTCTCGACTGTAAAGGTTCCTCAGCTACTATTGTTGAGATCATCACATCCTACATACAGGCTTTTGTTCTTTTTTTAAAAAAACTCTAAGCCTCATTTGTAGGAAATCTTAGAAACAGGTTCCAACCAATATACTTTATTCCTGCAGTAAATCACATTGCTCTTACCTTATAATGACATACATGACCAGGAAGTTTCCCACCAGGCCGATGACGCAGACAATCATGTAGACTACTACAATGGTGACTTTCACCCCCATTGGCAGTAAGGTGTCTGTTATATTGAAGGGATTGCTGAGGTTGTTCTGGAAAAACGAGTCATTGTAGAGCAGTGCGTGGTCAAGCTCTGCAAGCATGACATCGTCCAGGAACTCCATCTCTGAACGAGTGAGAGGAGGGAGTACAGCCACCTGAAAGGAGAGGGGTTAGACAGAGTTAGTTTTATCATGTTACATGTAATATCCCAATAGAGCTACTGCAAACACTGAATACTGACTAGTACTGTCCATGTTTTCATGTTCATGGTCCAGCAATACATATGTACCTGCAAGCTACACAATTCTAAAACCAGTACATTCTTTTTGCATTTTGTTGATAACAGGCTTATTGGTCTTATTGCGACATGAATAATGTTGTAGCATGAGTCAGCTACTCCTTTGTTGCATCAGTGCATCAGTGACATGCAGCAATTGTTAAGTTTTTAATAAAAAAAACCTTACAAGCCTTGCCTGCTTTTACTTGAACAACAGACTCTCCAGGTGCTTGTTATAAATTTGCTCACAATGCTTCTTGACTGTTGCGTCAAAGAGCAATGGCAATTCCTACATGGACGTGTGCACAACCAGGAGAATAACATGAGATGTCAGACACCAGTGGAGAAGGCAGTGGCATGCAGTTTTCTGCAGAGAGGTATGTTGACCACTTGATCAAGTCAAGAGCATTCAAAGTCTTAATTCGTTAACTAGACTTTGTTTTAGATAACACACAACAGAAGAAACTTGTTACAGATAGACAGATTTCATTGGTTAGTTTATTAGTTTTTAAAAAATAAATATTTGTTCCAAGCCAGATTGGTGGATTAATATTTCAGCAAATCTGGGTATATTTCAAAGGAATATTACCCAATAAAATATAACTAATAAAAATATATAATATATTTCTTTACTCAAATTACTTTGTCTCAACTTGCTGGTGTGGCAGCTGCTCTCCTTCACAGTCAGACTCTTTAGTAATTAGTGCAATAATATTTGAGTGAATATTAAAAATAAGTTGGGTGACTGAGTTTTAATACATTGATTGGAACAATGTACTAGACTTTAATACCATTTATTATTAACAAGTGTCTGTGTACAATGGAGCTGAAGAGAAGATGCCGGGGATGCAGGGCTGGAGTGAAAAAGAAAGCATGGAGGAGAAGGTTTAAACTTTTTTTCCCTCTGTTGTTACGGGAAATGTGAGGTCTCTGGTAAATAAGATGGATGAGCTTGGAGCGCTGACTATGACCCAGCAGGAATAACATGAGTGCAGTATTATGTGTTTTTCTGAGACCTGGCTGCGGGAACATATTCCGGACTCCAACTGCACCATCAGCAGCTTCCAGACTGTGCAGGCTGACAGAGACTGCAGGCAGAGCGGTAAGAAGAGAGGAGAAGGGATTGCGGTGCTTGTGAGTAACAGGTGGTGTAATCCCGGACATATTAGTGTTAAAGAACGTCTCTTTAGACTAAACATTGAACTGTTAGCTGTCAGTCTGCGTCCATATTATCTGCTGAGGGAGTTTACATGTGTTATTAACATCATTGCTTACATCGCACCATCAGCAGCTTCGGAGGTAGCGTGTTAAGTCATCTCTCCGTCACCTCAAGACTACAGAATCAGCAGCCAAACGCTTTCATAATAATCACAGGAGACTTATAACCTCATTCTCCCAACTTTTTATCAATACATCAACTGCCCCACCAGAAACAATAAGACTTTGGATTTACATGAAGGATGCATGCACCTCTACTGCCTTGCCCCCACTCGGTAGATCAGACCACAAGCTTGTTTACCTTGCCCCCAGCTACACTCCCATCGTTCAGCAGCAGACACAAACGACCACAAGAACTATTAGAAAGTGGTCTCAGGAAGCTATAGAGATTTTGCAGGTGGCCTTTGAAGCCACTGACTGGGATGTTCTCTGTGATCAAACTGGAGGAGAAATCGACTCCATGACAGACACCGTCACAGAGTACATTAACTTTTGTGTGGATAACATCATCCCAACCAGGAAAGTAAAGTAATTCTCAAACAATAAGCCCTGGATCAACTATGACCTATAGGCACTGCTGAATGAGAAGAAAAGGGCCTTCCTGCAAGAAGACAAGGGTGGTGGTCAAGAGACAGTTAAGAAACTGAGGGAGAGTAAAGACATCTACAGGAGGAAGCTGGAAAACCAACTCCAGCAGAACAAAATAAAGCATGTGTGGCCTGGGATGAAAAAGATCACGGGCTTCAAGGAGAAGGGGAATCAGGTTGAAGGGAACCTCGAAAGAGCAAATGAGCTGAACAATTTTTTTAACAGATTTTCAGCTGGAGGAGCCCTAAACACCCCCTCCTCCTCCTCTACATCTTCACCCTCCTCCGCATCCGTACCCCCTCCTCCTCTTTTGTCTTCTCCTCCTCTCCCTCCTGATGATGTCATAATCTACCTGCACAGCTCTCTCTCTCTCACCTGGACAGAGCAAGCAGAACTGTGAGGATCATGTTTTTTGATTTCTTCAGTGCCTTTAAGACAATCCAGCCTGTCCTGCTCAGAGATAAGCTCCTGAAGATGCAGGTAGACTCCTCCACAGACTCCTGGATTATTGGTTAACTGACAGACAGACCACAGTTTGTACGGCTGAGAGAATGTGAGTCTGAGCAGGTGATCAGTAACACAGGAGAACCACATGGGACTGTCCTCTCACGTTTCCTCTTCACCCTGTACACCTCTGACTTTCAGTTCAACACAGAGTCCTGTCATCTGCAGAAGTTGTCTGATGACTCAGCTGTTGTTGGGTGTATAAGACAAAGGAGATGGTTGTGGACTTTAGAAGGTACAGAACCAGTTTAACACCGTTTAACACTGAGGAAGTGGAGGTGGTGGAAGGGTACAAATACCTGGTTGTCCACCTTGATAACAGACTGGACTGGAAATGTAACACAGAAGCTGTGTACAGGAAGGGACAGAGCAGACTCTACTTCTTGAGGAAGTTCTTTAATGTGTGTAACAAGATGTTGCAGATCTTCTACCAGTCTGTTGTTGCCAGTGTAATATTCTTTGCTGCTTTGTGCTGGGGCAGTAGCATCAGGGCCAGAGATAACAACAAACTGAACAAACTGATCAGGAAGGCTGGCTCATTGCAGGGGACTTCCCTGGAACCCTTAGAGCAGGTAGAGAGGAGGCTGCTTATCAAACTGCTAAACATCATGGAGAACTGCACTTACCCTCTCCACAGCCTGCTAGTCAAGCAGCAGAGCAGCTTTAGTCTAGACTTCTTTAGCTCCACTCTCATAAAGAAAGGTCATCACCTTGTACAATAAGTTCATTATGACAGAGAGCTCTGTTTCAACAGTCTGTCTGGTTATGTTCCATCTATTACCAGTTACTTCTGTTCTGATCCAATTCCTGCAATGTATGTACAACATGTTTGTGTTTCTGTTCATATGTGTTTTGATGGGTATTTTGATTGATGTGTATCTATCTATCTCTCATTTATTCTGTATAGTAACTTGTTGGTTGATGTGCTCCATAGCTGGTGTCTGTTCATAGCCAACAATTTTCTATAGGAGGAGACCTTTCAGGATAAGGTATGTAACTGCACAGACACTCGCAAACCCTTTTCTACCTTTAACCGTCTCCTGAACCCTTCCCCACCTCCCCCTTCTACTTCTCTCTCAGCTGAAGACTTTGCCACCTTCTTCACAGAGAAGGTGGCTGCCATCAGCAAACAATTTTCACC
>JAUYWH010000025.1:22297814-22308430 GCA_034779795.1 Ctenopoma multispine
AGGGCGTGGCTAAGGTGAGGGAGGAGTAGAAAGACATGGAAAAAGAGACAAACCAAGGCAAGGGGAAGATATGACACCGACAGACAGAATTGAATGGAGGTATCTTATCGAGGTGCTTAAGAGATTTGGGTTTGGTGAGGGGTATATTAGATGGATCAAATTACTTTACAATGACCCAGAAGCAGAAATAATAACAAATAACCAGATCTCAAAGCCCTTTAATTTACGTAGAGGCACCGGTCAGGGGTGTCCACTGTCCCCTTTGTTGTTTTTACTCGCAGTAGAACCTCTTCCAATGGCAATTTGGAGCAGTCTTGAAATTAAAGGCATAATAATAGGTGAGAGAGAACACCGTTTATCTTTGGTTGCAGACGATATTGTTGTTTTTCTTAGTAATCTAGAACTTTATTAACAGTATTCGGAGAATTCTCTAATTAAAAATAATAAAAGTGCCTTGTTATTATTAAATGTGGATGAAAGGAGAAAATATACAACCAATAAGCAACGATTTTTTAGTTCTCAAGAAGGGTTTACATATTTAGGAATTAAGATAGTTGCAAATATAACTAGTATCAATATCAATAGTTTCAATTAATTTTGACCCATTAATGAAAAAAGTCATGGACTCGTTCGAGAGATGGACTGCAATGCCAATCTCAATGATTGGACGTATGAATATTATAAAGATGTCAACTCTACCTAAATTCTTGTATCTCTTTCAGTCAATTCCTCTTCCTCTTCCATCTGCATTTCTTCAACACTGAAGAAAATGTTCATAAGGTTTATATGGAATAACAAGTGTCCTCGGTTACGTCTGTCCCTACTTCATTTACCATATGAACACGGAGGGCTTAAAGTACCAAATATAAAACTTTATTATTGGGCAGCTCAGTTATTTTCAACTACAGTATGTATTACTTCCTAGAAACAGACCCTCCTGCATTGACAGATATAGAATAAAAAGTAATAATAATCCCATTGGAGATGTATCTTTATTCTTCCTCAGTTAAAATGTTAAAAAAAATCTACACATAATCCTTTTCTTAGGAATTCTATTGGTGTATGGTATGAAGCTTATGATTTTTTAGGTGAAACAATTAAACTTTCAAGTCTGTCACCAATCTGGGGTAATGCAATGTTTGTGCCTGGGAGAAATGATGGGGGATTTAAAAATTGGATGTACAAGGGAGCAAAACAAGTAAAAGATTTATATAAGGATGGTATAATGATGTCGTTCCAACAATTGATAAGAGAATACAATATTCCTCAGAAAACTACTTCAAATATCTACAGATAAGAAGTTTTATACACTCCGAAACGAAAACTTATTCAGTACCTTCTTTGACAACTATAGAAGAACATACTTTGAAACATTTAAGGGATAAAGGCAATTTATCTTTTTTTTAATAATACACTTTTAGAGGGTTCAAAAGATAGTTCTATGTCTTACTTAACTGCATGGAAAAATGACCTTCAGGAAGATATTTCTAAAGATGAATAGATGGCTTATTGTTTATTTGCGCAAACATGTAGTGTTAATACTAGATGCAGATTACTGCAATATAAATGGCTCATGCGGACATATATTACCCCAGTTAAATTACATAAATTTAATCCAAATATTCCTGAAACCTGCTTAAAATGTAAACAAGATATTGGAACCCTTTATCATTGTATGTGGGAGTGTAATGAGATTCAAACATTTTGGAAGAATATTCTGGTTATGATTGTGAAATTAACTGAAGGAAAAATTCCTTGTGATCTTAAACTTTGTTTATTTCATATATATCCAGTTAATTTTGTGGTGAACACTATTAAACGTAAACTAATTGACTTTAGTTTGCTTCAGGCCAAAAGGGCTATTGCTTTAAAATGGAAGGAGATATAAGGTCCTTCCTCTGTCCTTTGGTTTAAAGAAATGACTAACAACCTCGCAATGGAAAAGCTGACTTATGCAGTTAAAAAGAAACTTAAAGATTTTTTCATTATTTGGACTCCATTTTTATGTTACTGTAACCAAGAGGACTTGACAGCAGGAGACAACTGATATTCAACATTCATCTCTTTGTACTTGGTATCTCCACCACATAATGTAATCTCCTTTAAAATAACTAAATACTCCGAAAAGATAAAAGTTAAGTTGTTAAATGGATGGCTGTGAATGCTGGTATACCGAAAGTAATTGAGATGGGGTTTTTTTTGTTTGTTTTTCTTTTCTTTTTCTTTTTCTTTTTTCTTTCCTTTTTTTTTGAGGTTTGCCTTTGCAGTTTGGTAATTTTTTTGATGTAGTAAGCTAAAGGGGACGAATATTTTTTCCTAGTTAGGCCTAGTCTAAAAGTACACTTTTAAACTTTAAAACTTGTGTTTAGTGTTTTTCATGTTGCTTTTGTTTTATGTTAGATCCAGTTGAAACATGGGAAATAATACAAGGCTGTTAAATGTTTTTAGGTCACAGCATGTCTCCATGTTGTAACAATGTGTTAGATCCTATTTCTACTAAAAATATTTTTTTAGTTGGGGCTAGTTTGGGACTTTAATACTAACTGGTGGGGCTGAAAAGAATTAAATTAATAAATATGCATTTGCATGGCATTTACAAATCTGTTTCAAGAATCATGTCTATTTCATGCAACAACACTTTTATAAAAGTAAAATATAAATAATTATTGCACTAATAGGACTGACCGAAGGCAGCTGGGTGCTTAAGTAGCTGAAGATTATCAAAATGCATTAGTTAGTCACACTGTGCAACATTGTTGCTCATTTATGTGTTACTGTATATCAGGCTTTGATCAGACAGTAACTGTCAGTTATTCATTGTTAGTTTATTATTATTTATTAATTGTTGACAATAAGAAAAACACAGAAATACAAACACTAACAGCAACTCTTTTGAAGAATGTCAGGGTTTTTGGTTACTAGATATTTCACTTAGCAGCCACTAACTTTGTATCTATACTGTTCAGTGCTTTAGAGAACAGTAGCTTTTTTAATTAATCTGACTAAAATATTGTATTTATTAAGATAGGTGTTAGGTTTACTAATATTATACTATTATTTATCACAGTTTGCTGCTTCGTATCATACTAAATTAGCCTTTCGGTGTCTCCCTGGTGCATTGGACAGCTGAGCAGTACATGAATACAACAGGTTGTTGTTTTAAATTGAATCTGTGACCTTTTGCTAATGAGTTGCTCTAACCACTAATCCATTCAGTTGGTCTTTATATTACACCTGATGTAGTTACTAAGAACATTTCCACCTTGATGATTCAGGAAAGAAAAATAATCATCATCTAGATGTGATGTTATTTTACATCAGTGATGTAAAAAATCTAAAATGTTTCTGCACAGTTCTCATAGAAAGCAAAACAGCTCAAGTTTGATTTTATTTTGCATTTGAGACAAGTTTTAATTAAGAAGAATATCAGAGTAAATTTCGCTATGACAATGAAATGGCAAAAAGACTTGAGTATTTACAGTTTAAAATGTGTGATTGAATCACAAGTGAACAGATGAGACACATCACTGTTCACACATGTCCATATACATGCGTCTCCAAGGTTTCACATTTTGTTACTGTTGTGTGACTAACATACAACATATTGTCAAGATGCTGACTGCACCAGGCCCATCATCAGACTAGAGGGCATATTAGAATTTACACAAAAGACAAATTCTTCCTAGACCAGGGGTCGGCAACCTTCAGCAATAAAAGAACCATTTGAGTCTGTTTCCTACCAAATGAAACCCATCTGGAGCAGCATAACCAGTTGATCGAAAAAATTGAGAAAATGCAGCATGTATAGTTTCATTACACTAACATGATGTTGTAGACCGGACAGTTTGGCGGACAAAAATACGTCATCTATGAACATTTCATACATACTATGAAAACAGTGAAACATCTGTGTAATTTACTTGACTTGAAAATTCATGTTGTTACAATTGGAAATTGTGATTTCTTGTTTAAATCTATTTGTTTCACTTTACCTAAAATTAAAAATCACTTACTATGGAAGAAAATAAATATGTACTTCGAATCAAAGGTGATCATGTCACGTGATTACATGATGTCACTCAAAACGCTCGATCCTCCTCCAACCCCCATAAACCCCTTTGTATCCTCCTACAACTATGGCAAGCCTGAAGGACAACATCAATAACAACACAGCAGTCTCCTCCTCTTCTGGGTTTCGGAAGGTGTGGAAGTCCTTAATGAGTTGCAATCAGTTGCACATGTGTGTGTTATTTGGCTTATTTTATACTCTCAACCTGAGCTTTCCTAGAGAGCTTAAATACACCTTTGATTCCCTGCAGAAACTGTTCATGGAGATAGAGCCAAAGAAAATGGCATGTAGAGTCTGTAGTCTCAGTTTGAAGCTCTAAGCACTGGATCAGCCAAAAAGACTTCTGGACACTGATTTTGTTTAGTTTTTTCTTTTTATAGCTTATTTGTACTCTGAAACACTACAAGGAAGTGTAAAGAATTTCTGTTGGATTGTTTTTCGAAGGAACAGACTAATTTAAAAGAAAGGAAGATCCCTGTAATCACATTTTTTTTATCTGAATTTTCATCGTTCAAATGGTTCTGTCATGTAGCCATGTTTGCAGTGTTAAACGTGTTAATGGCTATTACATCACAAATCCCACATTTTAAAAGAGAGATGTTCCGATCATTGTATTTTTGAAGATGTAAAAAAAGAGTTTTGGTAATAGTGGGTCTTTTGGAATAACTATAACTTTGACTATTTTTTTGGAGTTGGGATTTTCTGTAGAAGACTTTAGCGCTCTATTTAGCAATTTGTGTTTTTTGGTACATAAAGGGAGTCTTTGTTATAAAAAAGTGCACCATAATAAATTGAATTTTGTTACACTGACTGAAATATATAAGTAAAAATAACTAAAACAAATGAGAGTTTTTCAGTTAATTAAGTCCAAAGAACAATTGTACTTGGAACTTTAACTTTTTTCTCTAACTCAATTTTACACATTGGTTAACAATGTGTAAAATTGAGTTGAAATTGAATGAAAAATTAAGTTGAACTAAGGTAGAAAATTAAGTCTATCTAAAATAAAATAAAATAAGCTGGAATTGAGTGATAAATCAAGTTATGCCAAAGTGTATATATAAAGTTTAAGGTCTTTAAATAAATTAGCTTTTTAGTTTGTTTCAATGTACATTTATGATTATGGAAAAATAAATACTTTTGAGTTTCAGTCAATTTAGAAGTAATTTTGTTGGTTTAAAACAAGACACAAGATTTTATCTCTAAAATAATAATTATATTTATAAAACTAATTAACCATTTGAAACCTTTTAATTTGAACATACTTCCTTGAATTATTTTGTTGTTGCAGCTGTAAGTGTCATATAATCTGCTGTGAGTATGAGCTTGTGTCCTCTTTTCAGGACAATTTCTTTCAACATCTGATAGCTGCTTAGGTGACTGTGTGCTGTAAGTGTCATAACAAGCGGTAATAGCAGACAGCAACAAAAAATGGAATCGATATCACTGAATAAGGTAAAATGTACACGTATACAAAATGTAGAAGGCTCAACATGAAATCTGAACTATAACACACGACAGCAGCAACAAGTGTGTGAACGTGAGCAACTTTCTTTCATTTTCATAGAGCTGCTGTGAACACATGCTTTGTGTTACGTAATGACCCGATTATCATCGAAAAGAGTAGAATCTCCGCTCCCCGCCTGTTGGCTTTGAAAAAATGAGTTAAAATGGAAATTTTATTAATTTTTACCATTAGACCTCACAGACCCTTTAATATGTCAGTGACATTTGGATGAATGTTAGACAACTACATAAAAAGGATTTGTGTTTGACTGCATATTCTACAGTTTGCCAGAATTAAGTCATAAGAATTTTTTTTTTTCACATTCAGAGCCTTTCTTTTGGTAGAGACCAGCAGCACTGGTGTAGAAAATACTGTAAATTTTGTTTAAATCCTAGTTAGAGGTCAAAATGTATCAACTTTCTTGGATTGTGGTTCTCAGTCTTTGCTCATATACTAAATGATTTTATCTCATCACAACAGTCTTTGGAGAATTTGAGGATGATATGCTTTTGTGTTACACATTGAAGTTTTTTCCAGTTTACTTAAAAGTCCTGCAAATCTCATCTCAAAAACATTTTTTTTATTTATCTCTGCACACACAACATTGTACACAACAAAACATGACACACAACATCATGTTTATGTATTCAGGCCTCCCATTCAAGGACACTAGATGGAGATAAAAGTCTGCACAGTGTGACGGTAAATCTTAATCAGATATTCCTTAACATATTGACAGCTAAGAGTAAAATTAAGCATGAAGCAGACATCAGGTACCAAAAGATACTATCCACAAGTATCCACTAAGTATCTATAATATTTAAAATTACAAAAACTATCTGTGTAAACATGTGGAACTCCTCTCAGTCTGTAAATGGCTATGGCTGCATTTCAAAGAAACACTGCCCTTTTGTTGCCCCCTGTTGGGGGCAACAAGGGGGCAACAAAAAGACTTTTTAGAAGAAACATGTTACATTTTACATAGCCCTCCTGTCCCATCACATCTATAGTACTGTTGTCAGGGCCGGTAAGGTTTCTTTATCATTTCATTGTCAGTTGGCAATGGGCAATGCTACTGACACATACCAGCTGTTTGATTTTCATTATTGTACTACATGTCAGCTGTTAACATTTCTTATTCCAAAGCAATATTGCCAATTTCTCTCAGCTGTCTTTGTCTATCTCACTGTGCTATCAAAGCTACGGAAAGCTACCCTAGGTAAATTCAGTAAAACATAAAAAACAATCTGGATGCAACAGAGAAAACTATTACTTTCATAAATATGATTTGTCAGTTTGCTTCCACTTGCTCAAGCAATTTACAAGTATTAGTGGGACATTTTCTTCATTGACAGGACGTTATATATATTAAATATATATATATATATTAAAACTTATTATTAACCTTATTATCTAAAAAAAGTTTTGTCTAGACAAAACTGGACTCATAAATGTTCTGTTTCTCATCTCTTAACCGTTTGGTTTACTGGAGTATACTATAACACTGTTTATACTGAATTAGAACGCATTTATAGTTGTGTTTATTACATTAAGACTGCTGTGTGCAGTTCACTGGCACTGCAAAAGGGCACTGGCAACTGTTTTTACTTTCATATCAAAGACACAAAGTTGAAAGGTTTCCAGGCCATTCTTCAGCTCATGCACTGATATTCCAGATATGGACTAAAAGTTTAGTCAGTCTTTTCAGTCGCAGTCTGTTCTCTCACTAATCCTCTATCTAAGCTGGTCTACATTCCAACATCTTCTTGAAAGCCTTCCTGAAGCTATCATCCAGGAAGGCGTAGAGGAATGGGTTGAGGCAAGAGTTGGCATAACTGAGACTGGTTATGAAGTAGGAGATCCCAATCAGCAGTGGCGTGGTCCTCAGGTCTGTCGTCAGAGCCACAATGGTGCTCAGGTGGAACGGAGTCCAGCAGAACAAGCACACGGCCAAGACAATGAACACCATGATAGTGACTTTCTTTTTGGCCTTGTCCAACGCCTTGGCATTGCTGTTGAGCTGCATATTCCGCAGCTTGTAGAGCATCATAGTGTATAAGATGCAGATGGTTGAGACGGGGATGGCGAAGCCCAGGATGAGTGTGTAGATCCGGCTCGCTTTGAACCACAAACTTTCAGGACTGGGAAAGCTTAGCACACAGCTCTTCCTGCCATTAATTGGGTTAATGTAAACACTGGCAAAAACAGTGAAGGGCATGACAATAAGTATAACAAGGATCCAAACACATAATGAGATGATTTTGGCTGCTCGGTAGGTGCGATACGGCATGCGCTTGGACCTCACTGTGGCCAAGACAACCAGATAGCGGTCAATGCTCATAACTGTGAGGAAATAAATACTGGAGAAGATGTTGTAGTGGTCTATGCTGAGGATCACTTTGCACAAAACCTCACCGAAAGGCCAGTAGTGCAGCAAGTGTTCAGCTATGTTGATGGGCAAGACCAAAGTAAACAGATCATCAGCAATGGCCAAATTTAGGATAAACATATTAGTCACTGTTTTCATCTTAGGGGCTTTGAGGATCACATAGATGACTGCTGTGTTGCCCGTCAGTCCCACTGCACAGATTACAGAGTAGATAACCGGTAAGATGATGTAAAGGTCGACATAGAAGTAAAATTCAGAAGGAGGAGTGCAGTTCAGGTTTGTGTGGTTGCCTGATATGAGGGAGTAGAAGTCCACAGAATCATTGCAGACTGGTGGTGCACCAGAGGGCATGGACACATTCTCCATTTTGAAGAGAAAATGAGATCAGATGTAACACACTAAATGTCCATGGGGATCATTTATCATGGAGCCTAAAGTGTTGCATATGCACGGTTCAACAATATTACTAAAATAGAGTTCAGCCTCTGACCACTCACAGACAACAGAACAAAGATAAGTATTTAGAGAAACACTTCCCAATCTGAGATCCAGAAAACACAGGCTCCTCACTGAAAAGATGCCAGCAGGGCCAATAATTATTGTTTTGTTATTGTATTATTAAAGTAATAATTATTTTTGTAACATTAAAATAAATCAAAACATATGGTGATTATGCAAACTGTTCCTTTGCACTCTCGCCTCCACAATTTACACTACAGACAGTTGCATTAATGCAGGTAATTATAGACATTAAATCATAATAAAATAATCCTGTCTGACTTATTTCTTCTGGAAAATAATCTCCGGCCGCGGAAAAAAATATGTTTCTTCTGTTCGGTATCCGTGACGTGAAACCGCTTCAACGCGCATTAACTGAGCCGTCCACTGTCAGTTTTGTCTTAGAATCGACTTTCCTTTTTCGGTTCTTAAAAAAAACAAACACATAACAAAAAACATTTCACGCTTTATCTCCACTGGCGTTCAATTTATCTTTTAGAAGTGAAAATTACGTCCCATCTGTCGACGTTCACTGACACCAAATCATCTTCTTTTTCCCCCCGTATGAACATCTCGTTCCGTAATGCCAACGACAGAAACTGACTTATTCTGGAGATCAGGTTTATGATGTTATTTATGGCATCTCATAGCGGTGTTTCCTCTCTGTGTTTCCTGTGCGTTCTATAGATGGTGCCAGGTTCTTTACGCACTAGTGGAGCATCACGAAATCTGGACAACAGAGAGAGTTGATATCATTATAGCTGCCTTGAATACATTTTAAACAACACCCGAGACCGCTTGCGTGAACTTCAGTACAAAATAAACGCAGATTTGACTGTCAATAAATACTAGAATCTGTGTTTTGGGGCTGTAGCAGTTAAACACGGTCAGTCCTTAAACTGCTAAATACTTTTTTATTATATCTCAAAAAAACACGTATTATGAATACAAGTCAGAAATTAACCTTTAAACTTATTAAATCAACGTGATTTTACCATGCATGATAATTTGTCATTAAAACAGACGCAAAACGCAAAAGTTTAAAATTAAGTATAAAACCATCACTCTTAACCTCTTAAACTCTAAACAGGACACCTGTAATCATATTCATATATTATCTACTCTGTAAGAAGACTTACTGTATAACCAGTCGATATCAAATGAAAACGTATTACAAATGTATTAAAGTGCATCAGTGGCCCCGGTAAAGTCTCTCTCCTCTGGTGAGCGCTGCTCTCCAGCCTCTGCTCCTCTCTCTCTCTCTCTCTCTCTCTCTCTCTCTCTCTCTTTCTTTGGACTACTAGAAGGCAGACCCACCGACTGACGTCATTCCAAGATCCCTGTCGCACTGCCTGTTAAACCATCTTTCTTCAAAAGTGTCATTCAATTCGTGTCAATCATTAATATAATTATAATAATTCATTTAATTTATAGGGAACTTTACATTTATAAAAAAACAAATCGCAAAGTGCTACATAAGCGTATAAAACAAATTTGCATTGTGTTTATCTGGCCAGGGACTAGATCTGCTACGCAGCATCCTTTCTCTTTGCATTAAGTTCATTTCTAGACATGATCCCTGAATAATAATCATCAATAATTAAATGTAGGTGTTTAATTGTTTGTTATTAATTATTTTTGCACTTTACATAATAAGTTTAAGTTACAGAAGAAAAAAAAATTAAAGTCGCTTTGTCACTTGTTGTTTAGTGGAAATGCAAGACAATAAATTTCTGTAAAAGTTCTGGTTTAATCCTGCAATGGAAAATGCAAAATTCCCTGCTTAGGCTGCTGCCCCTGTGACCCGACGCTGGATAAGCGGTTGATGATGGATGGATGCAAAATGTGAAGAGCCAAGCAGGTGTCGGATTAAAAAGGCAGTGATATCTGCCTTTTTTTATCTGACACCTGGTTCAGGTAAGAGTCAGCAGCTGTTCACAAAATGGCCGACAGCATGGTAAGGGGGTAGTGGCTGAGTATTATGAGTAATTACAAGTATTAATAATTAATGTGAGTAATACTCACAGGTAATTTGCATCATTTCATACAATGAATAGATGTAAGGGAGTAGAATGGAAAATGCAGACATTGCAAGACAGGCAAGACTATTAAGAAAACAGAAGAAAATACAGTCAACTTGGACATCAGATTGC
>JAUYWH010000025.1:22345529-22367607 GCA_034779795.1 Ctenopoma multispine
TAGATAGATAGATAGATAGATAGATAGATAGATAGATAGATAGATAGATAGATAGATAGATAGATAGATAGATATTAAAAATGACCAATGCTTAAGACTTGGTTAAAAAAGTTAAGTTAATAAAATAAGAACTTCCTGGAACAGTCTTGTTACAACACAATATCTCACACAATCAGATGACATGCCCGTGTGTTGTATAATGATGCTTCCCATTTGATGTCTCAATACCTATGCTACAGGGTACCTTTTGGTATTGAGAAGCCAAATCATCATTATGTGACCCAATGGGATGAGAACAGACTCTGTGTTGGTACACCTGCCATGTTTGACCATGTTCAGTTCTGGGTCACAGACGACATCCTCTCTGGGTTTTCCTTTCTGATGAGCATATTTGAGCAACATAAAGACGGTACACTCACTGGGCGGCAGTGGCTCAGGCGGTAGAGCAGTCGCCTGCCAATCATGGGATTGGTGGTTCAATTCCCGGCTTCTCCTATCATATGTCAAGTGTCCTTGGGTGAGATACTGAACCCCAAATTGCCCCTGGTGTGTCAGGTCAAGCTGCAAAGCCTGCCGTTTGTGTGTGAATGGGTGAATGAGAAGCAGTGTAAAGCACTTTGAGTACCAGTCTAGGTGGTTCTGTTGTTCTTATCGGTCGCATGACACATGACAAGAGCATCTTTGGAGAGTGTAGCCTGAAACGGTATTCCCGATTCCAGTGTGACAGTTTCAGCACTGTACATTGGCACTGGAGGTGAAAGGAGAGCTGTAACAGAAAATCCATTTTCATTAAGAGGTAGTGCCATCCTGATCATGTTACTGTGAAAGAGCATATCTATAGCCCTGATATTGAACTGCTTGCTGTGAGAAACTAATTTTTTTCCCAGAGAATTTTCCACACACCATATTAAAGAGGCCTTCAGCTCCACTGCCCTCCCCCTCTGAGCAAGTCAGATCACAAACCTGGTACATCTCATACACAGTGCACACCTTTGGTTCAAAGGCAGCCTGCCACCATAAAAACTGTCAGAAGGCAGAGAGAGAGGGCCAATGCTGGGATGCTTTGAAGTTGCAGATTACAAATCTATCTGTGAGTTTACGTGAGAATATTGATGGACTGACATACTGCATCACAAATCAGTTTCTATCTGGATCAGGGAGGGAAACGAGGCTTACAGGAGGAAACTAGAAAACACTAACAAAATAACACCAGGAAGGTGTCAAAGGGCATGAGGAACATTGCTGGCTATAAGACCAGCGTCTTTTGCATCCCAGTGTCCTCAATGACTTCACACATCATAAAGATTTTTGAGAAACTGATCCTGAATTACCTCAGACATCTGGTCAAACCCTCACTTGGCCTCTTCCGATTTTCCTATCAGTCATTGTGAAAGTGAGTGATCTGACCTGCATCATTTCTGCACACTGTGCTTACACATTAATCAAAGTGAGCAAGTTTTCCTGGACCTCCAGCCAACATAGAAGAAGCAGGCCACCAACCTACCACTGACAGGAAGTCACTGCGTAAAAGGGATCAGTGCTCAACTGCCATGTCATGTTGCCTGGTGTCAGAGGAGCTCTTTGGTGTGAAAATACGGCCATTTTCGCTTGAAAACAAGTCCAAGCCCAGTAGAGATCAGAGTACAGAGCAACATTCACATGCAGCAACAACATTCAAAAACAGACACTTCCAGTCCAGGAACCCTAGCCAGAGGACCAAGTCAAAGAGTGTGTTGTGCCTCTCTGCAGATGAGACTTATCAAATTAGCTTGGGGTTTTATTAAATATCATCAAAGATGATGATGGTTATCTCTTTCAAACTAAGATGGTGCTCCTTTCTTTTTACGAGTGCAAAGCCATTGTAACACTACACACTGAATGATGTGTTGATCTTTCCATTTTGAAAAAGTATTCCTCCCAATAATGTATTGGGTTGAAGGGCCCAGTTCTGGGCCCCCCACCTCTTCCATGGGTCTGGAAAAAGTGACCTGTTCTTTCGTGCTTGAGCTATGAAAAGCTCAGTTATCATCTTTCTACCCTGTTCCCTACACTACCATTTGAACATTACCTTCGGTTATTTTTATAATCTATTCCTCCAAAAACTACAGCTTTGCTTTTTTTAATGTAAACTCCTCATGTTTTGCAAAAACACCATATGTGATGGAGGGAGATCATTTTTGGATTCAGCACCCTAAAAAACATAATATTTACCAAAAATATCCCATGCAGCTGAAAAAAATCTTTTTTTTGCAGACCTGTGTTATCATCTAAGCAGCAGAACCTGATGAAAGTCATTTGCGGTTTTCTTTTCCAATCTCATTTCTGGTTCATATCTTGGGAGCCATTTAACATATATAAAGAGACCAATTATAATTAAAATTAGCAAGATTAGATCCTACAAATGCATGCTAGCGGCTCGATTTTAAACTTTTTAGTGCTTTACTCAAACTGCAGTCCTTACACTTCAAACTGTATTAGCCTATAATTTCCATTCTTATTTGCATAAGAGAAAAATTGTGATTTTTGCTTTCAATGACCTAAACCAGTAGGATCCAGTCAGCCGCAATAAAGCTAAAAAAGGTGACTAAGCATGGCACAAAGAAAGGAAAGGAATAAAGGGGAAAAAGGTTCTGGTCAGGAACCATGATCATGCTTCGCTCAAGCTTCACTGAGTACTCCAACTGCGAATGGCTAGAGTGAAAGAGAAGTGTGAGAGAGAATCTGTGTGAAACAGTGTCCAAATGACAGTGACAGTGAGTGATAGAGTGACATTAAAACTGAGTGTGAATTACTGAGATGAGATCTCAAATAATAAAAAGAGACAGAAGGATTAAAGGTGTGTTAGCAGTGTGTGTATGAGTATGTTAAAATCTAAAAGAAAGTGTGCTAAATGCCAGAAATATGTGCACATAATTTTCTTCAGAGTCGTTTATCCAGGTCACAGTCAAGTTGTGCTAAATCTAAGCTATGTGGGATACAACTGAGGGTTTGATTTTACCACATGCTAGCTAAAAGTTTCCTATTAAGACCTTTTCACAAAGATGAAGAAAGCAACATTTAGAAAGAAGTGGCAGAAGTTTTATGATGAGCGAAGTTGGCATGATTCTATGTTTCCACTACTGTGAGTCTATCATGATTGGCTGACAGGTGATAAGTTGATCGAGATGTATAATAAGACCATCAGTTTAGTAAACAGTAGATTAAAATGGATACTTTGCCAGTCTTTATATCTTGAGGGCTTTGGGAAAAACTGAATCCATTTACCACTTGTGTGATATGAAAGTGCTTTACTAAGTAACTAAATTGACTGGTCATAGTCAACTTTTTCCCATGTGTGGATTACACCTGTAGCCATTTAGCAATTTGGCCTGTAATTAAAGTAGCATTCACATGCTACCATGTCAGCAGAAGTGTGTGCCCTTTTGTAATGACCTAACTGGATAAAGACCTGCTACTCGGCCGCAAAATGTCCATAGTTCTTGTTTATTGTCCTCCATGTCGAAGTCGGAAGTTTGTAGAGGAACTAGATACAACTCTCTCCACCATTGTTAATGAGGAACTACCCCTTGTGCTACTGGGAGGCTTGAACCTCAACCTGCTCAAGCCACAAACAGCTGAATTCCACAGTTTCATCTCAGCATGCCAGCAATCCACAGAGCCGGTAAGCAATTAGATCTTGTACTTACACGCAACTGCTCCACAGCCAACACTACTGTCACTCCTCTACATGTATCTGACCACTCTTTCATTCAATTCAGACTATCCCACACACCACATCCACACTACATTTAACCCATTTTTGCCGTAATCTCCACACCCTCTCCCCTATTCAAGTGTCTTCTGCTGTTTCCTCCTCTGCGCTTCTACCCCTAGATATTCTCTCTATTCAGGACACAGATACCCTCTGTTCTACACTAACTTCCTGCCTTAATAGACTCTGCCATCTTTGCACTCTGCCATAGGACTCATCTTAGAGCAGCTGAAAGGAAGTGGAAGACATTCAAGTGCCCGGTTGACCTTAGTAAGTTTAAATCTCTCTTAACATCTTTACAACAAAAAGTTGTCACAAAAATAAATACTCAAGTAAAGTACAGATACCTGAAAAATCTACTTAAGTACAGTAACGAAGTAAATGTACTTCATTACTTCCCACCTCTGCATGGATGTCTGAGCGACACCTCCAATTGCGCTTATGCATTTTATAACAAGTTCCACAAGTTTACAGTTACAGAATTGGATAATTTACAGTTTATATTGTATTTTTTATAATAAGTCTTCATGTTCAAGTTATATATACATATCTTCAGTTTCATCCCACCTCCCATCATCCACTACCCCTCAAGTATGGCAGCTTTCAACCACAGAAAAAATAAAATGCAAAACAAATCATGGTTGTAATGTCATACATCATCATAACCTCACAGAATCACACCAAGGCCCTAATCACTCTGTTTGTCTGTCACCTCACAGATTTGACCTATATTTATTCAATCAATAAATGTAATTGTTAATGTAAATCTTAAAATGTAAAGCTTATCCAAAACTGAAATTCTGATCTTTCCGGGCAACCACTCTCCTCAGCAAAAGATCTCAATTCAAAATGGCTTTCTACTGCTAACACCTACGGAGTCTGCAAAAAGCCTTGGGGTTTAGATAGATGACAAACTAAAACTGAACGATCATGTAGCTGCGATCTCCAGGTACTGCAGGTTAACTGTCTATGACATTCAAACGAGTAGGCCTTTTCTCTCACAACAAGCTGCATAGCTCCTTGTCCAGGCAATGGTCATCTCTAGACTCGACTATTGTAACTCTCTCCTGGTTGGAGCTTCTGCAGTCACCATCAAACCCCTCCAGATGGTCCAAAATGCGTTAGCCTGCCTCATTTTCAACCAGCCGAAATACACCATGTCACACCTCTTCTCATCTCTCTTCACTGGCTTTCAGTAGCTGCTCACATTGAGTTTAAATCCTTGATGTTGCCCTGCTCCATTCAACTAGCTGAGACTATTACCACCTTTAAAAAAACATATAAAAACTCACTTGTTTAAAAAAATATTTCAAATGAGTCTAACTCACACACACAAATTCACAAAAAAATGTCTACCATGTTCTTTATCTTGACAAGATGGGTTTTATCAGGGTTCTTAGTTTGTAGTAACTCAGAATTTACAGAAACCGAATGGTAATTGCTTGTGTCTTCTCCTTGTAAGTTGCTTTGGATAAAATGTCTGCCAAGAAAAGTAAAGTAAGTAACTAAACCCAACAGCACTCCTTCTACCTTAAGAGTTGTAAATCATCAAGGTCCCTGATCAGTTATTAAGAGGAAGTATCACTGATTCACACCATCAGCGGCACTAGTTTAGATGAGAAAGTAAACAATGTACAACCCTGCCACCCTCAGGCAAAATCAGATACTATTGGCAGATGAAGCAGGGACTAGCCCATTTTTAGCCCATGGTACTGAAAACATAACGTCCATTGAACATTGTGATAACAGTTGAAGTGGGAGCAAAAATCCTGTAAGCCACATCACATCAAGGTGTTCTGCAACTGTTAGATATGTAAATATGGAACTGTTTCCAAACCAGCTTACAATAATATATAGTTTCTGCTTCCCCCTATGGGTAGAGTCTTTCCCCAACCTTATGCAGGTTCTGTGAATGGTGAAAAATATCCATAAAGATTTTAAAAATGTGCTGTATTGCACTAAGTAAATAATGGAAAAACTTTTAGCAGTTCATAAAAAAGGTAATAAATAAAACACATCAGTTGAATGGCATTATACAGAGCCCGGGAAGGGACATGGGAGAAAAAAAAAACCTATATATACTTTTCAGGATCTCGCAGAAAACTTTGTGAGATCTCGCAAAAGTTTTATTGTAAAAGTTCTTCCAGGTCAGTTGGTTAGCATATTTACGACAACATATCTCCAAAAAACGATTTACTTCTACAACAAAACTTTTGCGAGATGCGTGATCCCATGGGATCTCGCAAAAGTATATCAGGTTTTTTTTCACCCATTAATTTTCTTTCACCTGAGCTCATCATTGCTTTGTTTTGGACAGGCTTGTTGTGCTAATTTCGCTTAATATCAATTCAACTGTAACATTATCTTGTGTGTGTGTTTTTATGCCGTTACGACTGAGCTATAATTAAATTACCTGCTGCAAACTGATGTTGTAAATAAACACACAAGGGCAAATGACATTCTCCAGGGCTTAGTTCCACGAAGAAATGAATGAATAACAGTAAGCATATCAGCATAATTTCATTAGTGTTATTTCCCTGGAGTCGCAGTTGCCGGTGCTTCTCCCAAAATAACACAGTCAGAAGCACATTTCACTGTGGTCATCCCCTCTCTATCATCAGTTGATCTTATTGATCTAGTTCTTTAACTTCTTTACCTGAAACCAGCAACACAGCAGTGTTGGAAAACTAAATAAGTTGTACACATTCTCCATTTTTTATTATTTAAAATTATTATACAGATGCATTATAAGTGCAACTTAGTTAACACATTAAAATTAGCTTACTTATTATGCATAAACAGTGGTATATTGTGTTACTGTGAAACCTTTATTATCTAAATAGCTACAATACACTTTTATTTTAATTATTTTAAAGTTATGAGACACTTTGAATTACTTCAGTCAGCTGATCTGACTTATAACAAGTTCCACAAGTTTACAGTTACAGAATTGGATAATTTACAGTTTATATTGTATATTTTATAATAAGTCTTCATGTTTAAGTTATATATACATATCTTCAGTTACATCCCACCTCCCATCATCCACTACCCCTCAAGTATGGCAGCTTTCAACCACAGAAAAAATAAAATGCAAAACAAATCATGGTTGTAATGTCATACATCATCATAACCTCACAGAATCACACCAAGGCCCTAATCACTCTGTTTGTCTGTCACCTCACAGGTTTGACCAATATTTATTCAATCAATAAATGTAATTTTCATTACCAGTAAAATGTAAGACTTTAGAGAAAAAAATAAACATAACAGGCCTATCTGATGTACCTAATTTTGACTTTCATATGACATTCTACTAAAAGTGGTTTATATGTTGCAATGAATGGCTCCATTAATGGTTTATAGTACTTTAAATTTGAAATATTGAGAATAACTTTCTGTCTAAATCCCACAAATAAAACTGGATTTGTCATAACCTGGAAATCACAAACATGCTTGAGTTAAGGTTTTATATCTAGTGTGTGAGAGGCATGATAAAATGCTAACATGTGTCATGTTTCTAAAAAGTCCATTTCTCTGTCGTCTCTACCTCAGGTTGATTCCACTACTGCAGCAGCTGTAGCCGGTCCAGATAGATGCCAACAATTGGTACAATTGTTTAATCTTGCTGTACTTTAAGACCTTTAGCAGCACTGCCATCTGCAGGCACAGCATTAGATAACACTTTAATGAATGCATCACTATACCATATAGGTCTTTGGGGGCCCTATGGAAGATTATTTTGGGGGCCCCTGTTTTGAATTGATACAACACATTTAAACACTTAAATTTAAACAAAGAAAAAAATCAAGTTTAACAGGCAATAGACTATAGAAAATAATAAAGGTAAAAAATTCCCTCTCTATGGTTATACACCTGCAGAAAATTACAAACTTTAGAATGGCACCTGCAAATCAAAGATTTTTAAGATACCAGGCAAAATAAAGAGCAAAGATTCAAATCAGATCCACTGTGTCAAAATGTTTGTGTTATGAGGTTCAACAATTTGTTTTATTACATAATAAAGTTCATTATGTAAAGAACAGGGGTGTTCAAACCTTTTTAAAAGACTGATAGATTTGATGATGTGAAGATTCCTGTGGGTATCTCATTTTGACAGCAAAGGTTAGGAATGACCAAATTTAAAGAAAAGTTCAAATATATTTTGGCCAAGCCTGGTGGCAAACCAGGTTGGCGTGTTAGAGAATTGCTTCATTAGTTGAGCTATCAAAGAGACTGTGTAGTTATAAACATGTCTGCTTTAGAGCAAATCAAATTTAATACTCTGGTACCGCTGTTTCTGCAATGCAGAAAGTTTCTCTCAACATTACAGAGTAAATATAATCTGAAAGATATTTGAATTACATTTAATTCTACTAAAATATTTTTCTCTACACTAACAAAGATCCTTGTCATTTTTTAATTCATCACAAGAAAACATTTACCACATTTTTCCACCTCTTGAAGTTTGCACTTTACAAAACAAATGAGTTCATCTTTTTCTTTATTTAAGTCTGAGAGATGATCCTCACTGACAGCAGAACATCTGTAACCATGCAACATTTGCTTTAACTAAGATCTTCAGGTTTGTGCTGAAGATGGGAGACAAATGCAAAGCAAAACATGAACTATAAAGACAGTTACTGCTCAGGTGGTTGTGATCTGCTTGATTGGAATTTAAGCAATTCTGGACCAAACAGAGAAAATCTGGTAAATTTGAGACGAAAGTGAGACTCTGCAGTGGGGCCAAACATATGGTCAGTGAGAACACTAGGCCTGATTCACAAAGCCTTCTTAAGAATATTCTTCTAAAAACCCGCATACATACATTGTATTTCCAAAATTTACCGGTGTTTTCTTATTTGGGTAAGAACAACATCTATGCATAGTCAAGACCAATTAAAGTTATTTTAAAATTAATAGACACTACACTAGCAGTTCAAATCACATCGTAGGACCTCACAATGAAACATGATGTTCTGCTTCCCCCTCAGCCACCGCAGTGCTCTGACCCAGTCTTGGAACCAGTCGTCAGACTTACTCAGCCCAGATAAAAAGCTTTTTTTTAAAATTAGACAGTTTTGTTTTTTCCATCAGTTATGTTATTTTATATGCATTACTTCCGCTACTAAATATGAAGGTCATTTGCTAATCACTTCCAACAGTAGTGCATAGGCTTCAAATCTCTGGTGAATCTACTGATCTGCAGTCTTTCACTCCCCTTTCTGATTTCCTTTCTGATCATAGTTATGCCTTTTAATGGGCTCTTAATAGATTATAATTGTCATGTTGTTATTTTTACCTTTTGGTTGGCAGCAGAGAGGAAAACAAGAGAGAGAGTCAGCAGAAAGAGATAACCAGGTGAGAAAATTATCAGGTAGTCTACAGTGATAATGTCAAGCCACCTTCTGTTTGCTTGTAATTACATTTTAATTTGACACCCTCAGTTCATGCAGAAAATTACTCTCTTACAATGTTACGATGGGATAAGAAGTGTGAATATTATAGTAAGATTTCTCAGAAGTGGCGTCTTTCTGGTCATACAGTTGAATACAATAGTTTTAGTGGACAATATTATATCTAGTATGGTCAGCTGACTCTTAATTACAGAAAATATATTAGATCTTAATTTGGAGTTGTTCATTCTAAACCATTATTATTATTTTATTATATTTTACAATAAACCATAACAAAACGAATAAGGCTGCTTCTGAAAGTAACACTGTACCTAAATGAACTAAAGTGTGAAAGTGTTTAATAGTAGTGGTGTGCGGCTCGATCCAAAGTATCGATACCAAGTTGGTATCGTTATTGGATCGATACTAGCACAATGTTATTGATATTTTTCTCTTATACTTTCAGTGTGACCGTTCCATCAAAAATTAAACCTCCTGGTATAGAGGAACACACATTAATGTAGCTTTACCATGACTTTGTCCTGCAAATGGAAGTTACTATTATTTAAATAATAATGACAGTGTAAAATGTTTGGCAATAGTTACATTATAACCTCAACAATATTTTTCTGTGGGGTTTTGTTGCCCATTCATGTGTGCAGTGGTTTAAAATCAATTCTTGAATTCAGAGGAATCATCTTGTTTGTTGCCCTTGTTTTAAGATGAATTCCCTTAAAGTGAGAAAAAAATAACACTGAAAGAAGATTTATTTCAAAATGTAATGTTTTTTATCCAGGTGGAGCGTAAATTGCGACAGATGACAAATTATCTACATCTGCCAGAATGCCTCCACGCTCTCCTCTTAACTGTCCAGTAGAGGCCCAGCAACGTCAGTCCAGCCCCGATGCCTGCAAGGCTCAAACTCATCAGCACCTGTGTTCACATACAACAAATGCATTGCTGATAAATACTATTTTGGAACTTACATTAAAATAATATTTTAACAGTTGGCTACGTAAGAAGCCAAAACCAAACCACGGAAAGAAAAGCCATCCTTTGCACAAGCAGGTTTGACACAGTCTGGTTTTGCTGGCCTCCAGTTGACTCCCACTGAACCAGAGCACTTTCATAGTCCAGATTGATGACCCCAGCAGGCAAAACTTGGATCCCCCAGTAAATGCTCTTCACCTTGTGGTAGGATGCATCCTGTACTTCACAGCGATATGTTCCTAAAAGCATGATTAGTGAGTAAGCGGTATGTTTATGTATCAACATGTATCCATAGATTTGGGTTTGTTTCTTCTGGAAGAACACTGTCAGGGTTAGTTGCTACTTAGTAAACTGTCCATCCCTTTACTTAAAACTTGTCAGAAAATTACAGGTCTATTCAAGTACATGCATACATTGATGAGTCACAACACTGTGTAGTACTGTAAGTATTGTGTCTTCTGACACCTGTCAGTCATTAAATGTTTCCCTTACTACCCCCCTGTCCACAACAACAACCCACAATTTAATGTTGTCTACTGTATGTGTGCTTACCTGCATTCTCCTCATGAATGGGGTCCAGGATGACTTGGCCCAGTTGAGGAGCTTCCCAGCCAGCAAACAGAGAGTCATCAGAGGTGATAATTCCTCGGGCGTAACGCCACAACACCCTGGTCCATTAAAAATATAGTAAATGCAAAGTTTTATAAATTAAAACGAAACTTACAATTGACTTTTTTATTTACAGTGGCAGTTAGTAAAAGTAAAAATATCATTGATTTATTATTGATTAAGACTCCTAAAAATCCAGCTAGTTAGTAAATTTCTAATGCTCATTTCTATTTTTACTTCCTAGTAGGTTAATTCAGGGAATTCATGGGAATTAGTCCATGTTCTAACACTCTGTGGGGGACTTTGTTTTGGAGACTTCAACATGAACCACTTTCTTATCTTCACCTCCAGGAGAACCTCCCCATCGCCTGCATGACTTCTTCTAGACAGTCGATCTCCACTCTCTGTCCTGATGTCACAGTCATTATCCTGAGTCCACACTGCCACGACTCCTGACACATCACTTTACGGACACGACACTTGTTTGTCACCTTTGATTCATCCATACGTAGATGATTGTTATTAATAATTGTTAGTCTGAGCCATTTTTCATCTTACATTTATTTGTAACTTTGACTTTTACAGTTGTGTGAGAAAGTATTTGGCCAATCTTGATCTCTACGTTTTTTTAATATATCAAATATTTCTTCTTTACAGACCTTACTTAATCTGGCATCGGACACATTTCCCACTGCATTCAAACAGGCTCTCATTGTTGCCCTGCTCAAAAAACCCACACTAGACCCTTCCCTATTGGACAGCTACTGCCCAGTCTCTAACCTTCCATTTCTTTCAAAACTTCTTGAAAAAAACGTCCTGGCACAACTTTCTTCATTTCTCCATGAGCATGATCTATTAGATCCTTTTCAGTGTGGGATCAGGAAATGACACTCGACTGAAACCTCCCTCCTGGCAATGGTGAATGGCCTTCATGCTGGAAGAGGTGCTCGCAGATCATCTGTCCTCATCCTACTGGATCTATCTGCTGCCTTTGATACGGTTAATCACCAGATTCTTCTCTCCACACTGCCAGATTTAGGAATTACAGGAACAGTACTGAATTGGTTCTCCTCTTATCTTCAAGACAGGTCCTTCCAAGTATCATGGGGAGGTGAGACATCCACACTCTCTTAGGTAACCACAGGGGTCCCACAAGGCTCTGTCCTTTGCCCCCTTCTTTTGTCACTATACAGTCGCTCACTTGGTCACATCATCCAATCCCATAGCTTTTCCTATCACTCCTATGCTGACGACACTCTTTCCCACCAGAGGATACCACTATTTCAACAAAAATTTCAGCCTGTCTCTCAGACATATCGGCATGGATGTCTGAGCAAGACCTCTAATTGAACTTATCCAAAACTGAGATCCTGATCTTTCCTGGCAACCACTCCCCTCAGCAAAACATATTGGCTTGTTACTGCTAATGCCTACAGAAGTCTTGGGGTTTGAAGAGACGACAAACTGAGTCTGAACGATCATGTAGCTGCGACCTCCAGGTACTGCAGGTTAACTCTCTATAACATTCGTAAGATTATGCCTTTTCTCTCACAATTCTCACACAGCTCCTCATCCAGGCAATGGTCATCTCCAAACTCGACTATTGCAACTCTCTCCTGCAGTAACCATCAAACCCCTCCAGATGGTCCAAAATGTGGTGGCCCGCCTCATTTTCAACCAGCCAAAATAAACTCCATGTCACACCCCTTCTCACCTCTCTCCACTGGCTCCCAGTAGCTGCTAGCATTGATTTTAAATCCTTGATGCTTGCCTACAAGGCTGTAAATGGAACTGCACCATCTTATATCAACACACTATTACTAAGCTACACTCCTGCATGCCCTCTCAGATCTGCAAATGATAAAAATTCCTTGCTCACGGGGTCTCCGATCCCAATCAAGTCTATTTTCCTTTGTTGTAACAACCTGCCCTGCCCCATTCGACTAGCTGAGACTATCACCACCTTTAAAAACATTTGAAAACTCACTTGTTTAATAAGTATTTCAAATAAGTCTCACACACACAAAAATTATAGCGCTAAACAATTGTTTGTACTACTACTACTACTTCTACTCTATTTACTGAAACCGAATGGTAATTGCTGGTGTCTTCTCCTTGTAAGTCGCAATAATTCTCATAATAATTCCTAAAGATCTATTCATACTTCCAAAGATCATTTAACCCTTTAACATTTTCTGCCCTTTTTACAGCTAAAAAAGGAAAATATAAGTTCTGACGTCTTAGGACCTTTAAATCTTCAGTCTAACACTAACGCAGGTTAGTCAGGCACAAATTACATTTTTGCTGAAACAGCAGAATTGTGGCAACCCCTGTATTCCAGTCAGTCCCTCTTTGGACTCATCCGTTTATTGAAATTTCTCCTAAAAGCATAAAAAAATAAAAAATAAAATAAAAAAGATTTGTAAAAAATTAAGTCTGAATATAAGAAATCATATATATATATATATAAACATTTGAAGCAACCCAGAGAGAGATTCTTTCTCACACAACTGTATACCGCATATACAGTTTGTATTGTGATACCTCTGTTCCATTTCTATTTCTCACATCTTCTTCCATCACTGTCCTGCTGTCTTTTAGTAAACACAGAGTCTGAGTTTTCATCCCCAGTCCACAGGTGCTGCTGCAAGGAGAGCTGTCAACCATGACCTCCACTGGCATTTCATTCACTTCCTGGCCAGCTGAGGTCAGGGGTTGGAGCAGGAGGACCATGAGGAGGTTAAGTCTGACAGATACATGTTGCATTTCAAGGCTGGATGGTAAATCTGCAATACAGTTTGTAGTTGTCATTAACTATAAAAAAAAATTATGACATTTTATTAAATCACAGTTGGACACAGATAGAAAAGACATATACAAATCCAAGATTTACCAACAAATATTCCCACAGCTGAGCTGCCGTAATGAGGTATTTACCAACAAATGATCCTGAAATTTATTTCTACAGTGTGATTGTATTCAAGCCGTTGTCACACTTCCACACACATGATCATCTGTTAGTCAGTGGCAGCGGACTCGGTCTTGAAATTTCTCAGACAAATTTCGATACAACTAAACTGCAACCACAAATGCATTTTGTAGCGAATATAATTGCAACGGTAAAGTTTTTTGTGTTAGCTAACATAATAAGGATGTGAAGTAGCACACAGAGAATTTGTTGTTACTGAACATAGCAGTAAAATGTTACCACACAACAATTTTTTTTCAACCAAAATATCTGATCATGCAGTAAAACATTGAGTTTTTTGTAACTCTAGCATAAGTAAAACGTATGTTTAGACACTCACATCACTTGGTTAGTGTTAGGTCAAGATTGTGGTCTAGTTTAATAGAGAAAAAACATTACTGTTTTAGCTGGTAAATGTTTATTTGTTACAGTAGTTAGTAGCTAACTTTGTCTTTCAGTGTTTTGGTAATTAATGATCATCATCCTGCTTTTAGAAAGCATGGACCTGTGTTAATTTTGTGTTGTATCTGTTCAGCTATGAATATACTAACTTGCTCAACTTACACTACAGTGCCTGTCTGGATACTTTGCTGCCTCACATTTGAGCTTTTGATAGTGAAAGTGTACTCACCCTCTTTGTAAAAATGAAATACAGACAATGACTAAATACAGGCAAAAGTGGTGATGCTAGACCTAATGATTGCTCATATTTTTTTTTAAATTGAATGTTGTGTTGTGACAACCAGAGTTCCATCCTGGCTTTCTGTACAACCCAATTTCCAAAAAGGTTTGGACACTGTGTAAAATGTAAATAAATACAGAATTCAGTGATTTGCAAATCATTTAAAAATAATTTAAAATCTATATAAGTAATATAAGTACAATATTTAATGTGGGAAGTCTGAAATTTGATTGTTTTTTTTGTTTTTTTTTATTCTATACTCATTAGAAATTTGATGCTTGCAAATTTCAAAGAAGTTGGGACAGAAGCAATATAAGACTGGAAAGTTGTGTAATGCTAAAAAAAAAACACTTAGTGCAACATCTAACAACTAATAAGGTTAACTGACAACACATCAGTATCATTCAGTATCATATGACTGACAAAAAAGGGCATCCCACAGAGTCTTTCTGAAATACGGATGGGCAAGGTTCACCATGCTGTGAAAGACTGTGGGCAAATAGTTCTCAAGAGTAGCATTTTTCAATGAAACCAATTTTCAGTCATACAACCAATATACGTAAATGTTTATATTTTTGTTCTGTGTAACATTAGAAATTGCTGCAGAAAAGGCTTTTGTTGTATTATTTGCAACACATTGCTGTTGTACCTTACTGTAGATAAATATAGGTAGTTGTTCTTCATCTAATCTTCCACATTTTATAAATGTAAAAAATAAAAATGTAACTTAGAAGTGAAACTGAACTATGGTTGGTGGCTTGTGGTGCTTCCTCACAGCTACGAGGTCCCTTGTTCAAACCCCAGAGAATGTGTTTCTGTGTGAAGTCTGCATGTTCTCCAACAGTCCAAAAACATGTGGTTAGGTTAACTGAAGACCCACAATTTACTTAGACTTGTGAATGGCTGTATTTTCTCTCACCCAATGACAGCCGGGATCAGCTCCAGCACCCCATTGCCCTTAACAGGATAAGTGGTTTGGATAATGGAAAAAGACAAAGGTGTTACTTTTTTTAAGTTGCATAAACATTATTTAAATTACATGATAATGACATTTGTGGACAAAAAATCATGCAATTGGAAACAGTTTCTCAAACTTTTCTCCCAATTATAAGATGGTCTCTTATTCCAGTCTAGTTTTTTATGTTCTAATGCGGAGAACCAGTGAGGACCTAAACCTAAAGAGCCTAAGCCTAAAAAAGTTTAAATTTAAAGTTCTAGAGACTCACTCCTTACACACAATTTCTTGTTGTCCAAACCAGTGGCTGATGCTGCAGTTTGTAACATGGCCACCAGGTGTCAGTCAACCACTGGAATGAATACTTGAATACTTGGAATGAATGTGATATTGTACTTTTTACCCTGTTACATTTATTAAATGGCAAAATAATGTGGCTACACAGGTAGGTCAGTCATCTACGAATCCCAGGGTTGGTGGTTAGACTTCCAGTTGCCCCCAACTCCTGGCCGCATGTCAAAACATGGCTCCTTAAGGGAGTGGGGTTGGTTGTGACAAAAGGCAGAAATGCAGTGATGTAAACAAAGTATGGAAATTAAATGTATTCAAATATTGTACTGAGCACAATATAAGTACATAAGTAGAATTTTGAGGTGTACTTTACTTGAGTATTTCCATATTAGTGATGTTTAAACAGTATTTATCAATACTTATACTGATAAATATACTTAAAGAGAAGATGTGAAAATATCTTCAACCACCGTCAAACTGCACTTGATGTTACTTAAAACGTGGCTTAGAATAATAAACAGAAAAAAAAACAACACCACATTGGAATTCTAGATTTTTTCCACAGGAAGGAAGCACTTAAATGCTTGATGCATTCAAGAAAACCTGCGGAAACATACAGAAAGAGGGAGACAGAGACAACTATGAGAGAAAGAAGACACACAGGTGACTATAGACTAATTCTATAGCAGCATAAATTAGAGATGGTTCAGAATCATCTCAGCAAGCTCTGAATATATGCTTTGTTAAAGAAGAAAGTTTTAAGCCTAGTCCTAAAAGTAGAGAGGGTGTCTGCCTCCTGAACCTGAACTGGGAGCTGGTTCCACAGGAGAGGGGCTTGATAGCTAAAGGCTCTGCCTCCCAGTCTACATTTAGAAACTCTAGGAACCACAAGTACACCTGCACTCTGAGAGCAAAGTGTTCTGCTGGGATAATATAACAAGAAGAATAATAAGAATAATTCAATGAGGACTTTGGGGATTTTAAACTCTATTCTAGATTTTACAGGGAGCCAGTGGAGAGAAGCTAATGCAGGAGAAATATTATCTTTCTTACTAATTACAGTCAGAACTCTGACTGCAGCGGTTTGGATTAACTGGAGGCTTTTTAATGAGTTATTAACAGTGAATTAGAGTAGTCCTGTCTAGAAGTAGCAAATGCATTAGTTTGAGACCTAATTTTCCCATGCTCAGGTGGAAGAAAGCAGTTCTAGAGATTTTTTAATAGATATTCTGATTGAAAATAACTCTAAGATTCCCTGCAGCGGAACTTGAAAATTAAGTACATAAAGATTATGGCATAGTTATCACAACGTCAATGGATTGGTTTGTCAACAAGTGTTGTTCTGCAACTGATACTGGGATAAAGACCAAGATTTAAAAAAACTAACACAGAAAGAGAGTCATGGAGATGATTCAGTAACAGTGGCCTACTTGGCAGACCAGTAAAACTCTGAATGTGACTCTGTGTGTGTGTGTTTGTGTGTGTGAGTGTTGACAAAAATGTATGAAAGCAAGGAGATATGACAGAAAAGGAGAAGTAAAAAGTTGGTAAAAAGTGGAGAAGGATGAAGAGGTGTGATGCAGGAGAGGTAGAGGTACCAAAGGAGGAAGACGCATAAGAACAGAAAGAGGAGGAGGACAAGGATTGCCAGGTCAAATTGGATGGATTTGTGCCTCATGATTCACATCCACTGAGTGCCACTGCAGTCTGTAGAGCGTAATTTATGTATCAAGGCAGGCAACAAGGCAGTGAACGTCAGAGTGGTGCACGGTCAAATATTTATGTCTAATGAAATTTCAATGAATAATGAGCTACAAAACTTACTAATCAAGCATAAATAACATGAATTCTCTGATTGGTTAGAAGGGTGAACTTGTGAAAGCTATTAAACTGTGAGTCTCACAGGAGATTTTTTAAAGTTTTGAACATATTGCTACTAAAAACATTATTTAAACAAAGTTACAGACAGCATCATTAAAGCTTCTTTCTGACACAATTCAAACTAGAATTACTGCTTGTGTGGTTATATGCCTCCACTAACCAGTGACGCATGTCTTTTCCAGGCTCAAATTCTTATAAGTCCAAGCAGATGTTTGTGCCAAATGTAATTAAATCCTTCCAGGTGTTTCTGTAATATAGAATTGATGAGAATAGGACATACATAGGTCACAGAGACCTTTGACCTTTGACCACCAAAATCTAATCAGTTAATCGATGACCTCAAGTGACAATCTGTTCCAGATCTAAATAAACTTTCTCAAAGCACTCCTGAAACATCACATTTCCTCCAACCATGGCTATCACCAGGTCAGAGGGTTAAAAAATTAATAAAATATACAAAACAAGTTACTATTTGAACAACACACTATAGTTAAAATCTAGCAATATGGTTTAGATGTTCAGGGGAAATGGTAGTCCATTCACTACAGTTAAAGTTGTCCATAGAACATACGCACACATAAAAATTACAACAACGGACTCTCTGCAGTAATTGGTAGAAAGTGTGGCAAATGAACATGTCATCACTTTATTAGGAGGCCAGAAACATGAGGAAGCCATGATAAAGTAATGCTAATGCTTATGCTAATGCTTATTAATTATTAAAATTCTTAGAATGCACCACTATGAGTATAAGAAACGATCCATTAATTTTTCTAACCACTTCCCCCCTCAAGGGTCACAAGACAGCTGGAGCCACTCCCAGCTGTCATTTGGTTAGGGGCATTCACGCATATGGACAATTTAGAGTCACCAGTTAAGCTCGAACCCTAACCCAGCAGCATGTCTTTGGACTGTGGGAGGAAGCTGGAGTACATGGAGAGAACCCACACAGACTCACACTGAGAGAACATGCAAACTCCACACAGGAAGACACCTGGGCAACATGTGGATTCTAACCTGGGTCCTTCTTACTGTGAAGTGACAGTAGAAACCACCTGCCCTGAAGATGATATGAACACCATCAACTGTCAGGCGTGTACAGTAGTGTAGTCCAGTCCAGTCTTATTAGGTCGTCATGGCGTATACCGACTTCTAAATGCCCCTGTTACGGGTATACGCTGCAGTGTAATACAGGGTACACCCGGTTATACAGCGCTTTTCAGTCCACAGACTGTGACAGTCTACATCCACACTGACACACTGATACGCATTTATGTCCTGCAGGCACGTCAATTTTTTTCTGCCATTGTTGTCTGTTTTGGGAGAACTAACGATTGGTTAGGACAAATGGATTATGCCAATCAGAGGCAGAGTAGAGCGGGACATACTGTTACTGTGCTAAAACAGGAAACATATCCTTTACCGCTACATTCCTGTCGGTTCAATGTTACACACCAAAATATGTTCTCACGTGAAAAGTTAATTTAACCTAGTTAATAGTGAAAATGAAGCGAACCATACAAACAAAATTAGCTTTCAGAACAAATGACCTAACGATGCTACATTATTGCTGCTATCCAGACGGACAGGTAGCCACAGCCCAACAGATTAACAGGTGTTGGGGAGTTTATAACGTTGATGAACTAGGTGAAACTAGCTGAAACAGGAACAAGGATGCATTGCCAAAGTATGAAAAATTACATTACTTGTTATTGCTCTGTTAGTAAATAAATATTTAGAATGGTCAAATCTAAGTATTTTATTTAAAAAAAACAGCTGTTCAAATTTTGTAAAAATAAATGTATCTCTGACTGAAAACTCGTTGGCTTCATGTTAAATGTATCTACTATTAATGAAATGTGCCTCTGTACCACCAGTAATTTTTGCATACAGCTACTGACAAATCATTTTAATTTTATAATTGTGTCACTCCCTGGCTTTACTATCTGTTACAGATTAGATATTCTAAGACAATGTTTACAAAAAAGTCTACTTTCCCCATGGACTAAGAGAATGTATGCATTATGCAGTTGAATCACTCTGTAATCTATGAACCAGACAGATCTGCAAAATCTGCATCTCTGGTTTGTTAATCTCATAATGATCCTTGAAGTGAATGAAGTCAGGCACCAGATGTAAATAGTACTGTCCCCTTCTAGTGGGAACTAAATATGTAAGACTGTCACTATTAATGGGGCACTTTTATTCTTTTGCTGTGTAGGCCGCTAAAAAATTTCCAATTTCAGTTGGAAAACAAGAAGGGCTGGGGGTCTTGAGGACCAGGATTGGAAACCACTGCAGTAATGTGTCCGATTGTAATTCCTGTTGCAAATGTCAATGTGTCTGATAATTAACTTC
Organism: Ctenopoma multispine; assembly: GCA_034779795.1. Lineage (NCBI taxonomy): Eukaryota > Metazoa > Chordata > Actinopteri > Anabantiformes > Anabantidae > Ctenopoma > Ctenopoma multispine. Next base: position 22,365,411 of record JAUYWH010000025.1, read on the forward strand.
ACATAGTGAAAAGCAGCACTAATAGAAAAGAATAATCTCAGTTGCACAATGATTCCATAACTTGCCTGTTGTGTGAGGGAGGAGTTTATACCACTGAACTATTTATACCCTGTAAAACTTCCTTCAAGAAATCAAACTCTCTGTGTGTCGTGTTCTGTATAGAACAGAACCCAGAGCAGTGTGGAGTTATGGTTAGGGAAACATGTTTTAAGTTTATGTTCTCTTAAAAATCAGAGACATAAAAGTTTAGTTTAATTTAGCAGTAACAGTTAAGATTCAAAGTCTGTTAAAATGTTCAGGAAACAGGCTCGTGCGAGATAAAAACCGGTGGATTATGGTTGAGAATTTACTGAGCTCCCAGAAAACAGCCTGCCTCATAAATCACATTTCCTGAAATGGAGTTTGAACTTTGAGCTGCTGTTATGTTTTATGCCGGAACATCTAACACTTTTGTCTGAAGGCAGACAGCAATGACTGAGCACCTGATGAAAATACTGATCGTTGGTGATTGGAATGTAGGGAAATCCTCCCTTGTGCAACGCTATGTTAATGGACAGTTCAACAAGACGTACAAGATGACGGTGGGAGGTATGACTGCTTTAGTTTATCATTGTTTGGTGGAGGAATGTGACTGTACAGGATCCCTTGATTTAGCGTGTGTGTGTGTGTGAGAGAGAGAGAGAGAGACAATTTCATCACAAAAATTTTAAATCCTTGTCAAACAGAGACATGGTTCTTTTTCATAATTCCTAAAAAATGTTTTTTGCCTGATAATGGATATCTGATCCGAGGTTTTATAGTTTTATACACAGTCCACTCCACTCTACGAAATACAATAAATAGAAAATAATACAAAACAATATACTTTTGGACTTATTCACGGAAACTTTGATTGGTTTCGTGTTTTTGCATTAAAAATGCTAAGCACTAAGACAGAAAATAAATATTGTGTGTGTGTAAGTGTAGAAAATATTATGTGTAATATGTATATTTCATAAGAAACAGCTAGTTACTTGTGACCCCTATAAGACAAAACTAGCATAATTCAATATGTCCTACTGTTAAATAAGCACAATGAAACAAATGTGAGATAAACTAATTTCCTTTTAATTGAAAGACAGTTGGTTCTTTTTTAAAGCAGATTTATGTAATTTGTCAGGCTTTCCATAGAACTCTGTAAGGTTTGAACCTTACTATGAAAATTGTGTTGATTTGGCACTATACAAATATACTGAACTGAATTCTACGTTGAATCTTTATAGAACCACCAATATGCTACACAAGTGGCCTGCAAAGTTGTGAGCATTTAGCAGTGGTGTGTCTGCATCATTGTACAGTTACACTGCTAAAACATTAGTTGATAGTGGGACTCAGGCACTGTGTTGAGTTGGTTTGTGTACTACAATAAAGACAAAACTGAGTGGTTCATGTTGGACTTTGAGGTAATAGAAGAGCAGTTAGTAAAATGCAGAAAAGATTATTTAGTGCAGGAGCATAAGTCAGTCTAATAAGTGAATGTTTTATGCATAGTTTCATAAAAAATATAGTATGTAGTAGTAAATCATTCTAACAGGCACATTTAATTCTATTTATATCATCTCTATATCTATCATCCCATTCTTTTGTTTAAAATATCAGCAATTCAACAAACTCACCGGACCCAGTATAATCATCTAGTAATATATTATTATATATGAGCCAACTGTCAGCACCAAGTGTTTAAACTCAGCTGCACTTACCTCCAATTTTGTTCTACAAGTCTGTACTTTTTTTTACTCCAACCCTGTACCAATAGCCTGGCAATTTTTAGTATTTATTACCAATTAACAAATATTAACATGCTAACACAATATACTGAAGTTGGTTAACAGGGAGTGAAGCACAAGAATTTTGGGAGAAATTATTTATTTATTTATTTTAGGTGTTCTACACAAAGTTCACACAGTTCTGTCTTCACTTCTTTTTTCATTTTTTTCACTTCTCACTTCTTTTCTTTTTCTGTTGTTAATACAGGTCCTTCTCAAAAAATTTGCATATTGTGATTAAGTACTTAATTAAGTAATTTTCTGTAATGTACTGATAAACATTAGACTTCCACATATTTTAGACTCATTACACATAACTGAAGTAGTTTTAAGCCTTTTCGTGTTTTAATATTGATGATTCTGGCATACAGCTCATGAAAACCCAAAATTCC
>JAUYWH010000025.1:22376791-22400347 GCA_034779795.1 Ctenopoma multispine
CTTTTGTAGATGGCACTGGTCCGAGTTGTAACGGAAGTCTGAAGTGTACAGGCTGAACAGGAAGGGTGAGAGAACCACATTGATAGAATAAAATCATAATAATCATACTTACAGTACCTATGAGAACATGTCTATGTGTAATATTGTTATAACTTATAACTACTCTACACCTCTGTCGTCCCTGGGTTTATGTTCACTGTATCTCATACTAACCTGGATACATTTTATAAGTAGGTTGTATGATCATCGCCAGGTACACTCTGATTAACTGTATCTTCCTGAAATGAAAGTGAAATGATATCAGTCAGGTAAGTCTGCTGTTAGGTAAGTCTTCTTACCACAGACCAACCGTTGTCTACAAAACCTGTTTTATTTTTCTACAATACTTAGTTACATTTATGTGTTTTGTTTCCTTGCTGACTTTTTTTTCTGTAAAGTTCAAATTTGTGTTGATCAGAAAGAGATCCGCGTTTCCATGCCTCTTAAACGTGACTGGCATCTTACACGTGACGGCAAACCGACTAATGGGAACGGCGGATTGCAACTATGTCACTGTTCACGTTTTGACAGGGCTAGTGCTGCGTTCCCTTACTATGGGAAAAAAGACAATTTGATATCATTAATAATATTCATGATAGGTCTCCGTTAAAAAATACAACAACCGAAGCTTTGATTCTGTTGTCATAGTTATCAAATAAATGACAAGAAATATGTATTTATTTAAGAAAAAAAAGATTAAAACTGGATGAATGCTTGTTGATTGATTTAATTAGGCGTCAGAATTTCTTAAAATGCGTCATAGTTGTGTTTCTATCTGCAACGTGTAGCATGTTAGCTCGGTCACGCGTGGACGTTTTCAGATGAAGTGGCATCTCGGTGGTCTTTTAACAGCTGCGTGTGAACGTGGCATAATAGTGGGATAAGAAAACGGGGCATGCGCAGTGACTCAAAGTCTTATGAAACAAAACAGCGCAGCAGCCGAAAGCAAGTAGAGAGAGAGACGAGAGGGATTCTCAGGTTGTGGCTACGTTCACCTACTCAATAAACTGCACTTCCCTGTACATCCTACCCGAGGGAAGAAATGCTTCTTTCTTTGGGCTTGACATAAACGTCAACTTCGGGGAGCCAGCACAAGGTATGACGAGACTTTTTTGCATATTTAAGGTTTTATATTTAAGGGGAAACCGGTTCTACTTTTATAAACAGCGCCACCGGTTACATAAGCATCGCTCTGGTGACCCCGTTTTGCTCTACTCAGATGTTATTTTTTTGCCACAGACTTCAACTTGAAGTCAGTTTTATTTTTTCGTGTGCTCTTCAGACATTTATATTTCGTTTATGACATGCCCAGGAGCTCCCTGTTTGCGCTGTTACTTGTTATTAGTTGTAGTTGGGGTTATCATGAGGTGGAAGCAATGTTAGCTCCCGTTCAGAATAGACTGTGTGACCTAATTTCCATTTGGAGAGTCAGAGGAGCCGTCGTTGTGACACTTGGGGATGATCAATAAACCGCTTTTTAAAAACTATTGTTTCCTACTGTTCACTGTCAAGCGGCATATGAGTTACAGGTACTGAAATAAAAAAAATAGTAGATTGATTTAAAGTGGGTGTTTACATGTGGAATTTTAATTTCACATAATATTTCTTTAAAGCTACACTGAGTGAGCTTTGACAGTGTTCCTCCTTTTATTATTAACATGGTAATATTTATTTAAAGCTCACAATTCACTCTTCTATTTTCCTAATTACAGTCTAAACTCAAGTTAGTTGGTTAAAACTCTCCATCTTCACCCCCCTTTTCCTATTTGCTTTGTAACAATCCTTTATTTAGGTTATTGGAGGTGTGTTATAGTATTCCACCTTACCTCATGTTTTCACTTACTTAAAGTCAGTAATGGAAACTCACATCATTTACTGAAGTAAAAGTAGCACTACCATAGTATATTGTAGAAATAGTCTGTTACAAGTAAAAGGCATTCATTCAACATATTACTTAAGTAAAAGTACAGAAATACTAGCAAAAAAATGCTTAAAATACAGTTTATGCAAAATATGTACATGAGCGAATAATATCTTAGATTCTAATTAATTCATTATTGTGTTCATAACTTCAGTGTTGCATGAGGTAATAATGGAGCAGATTGTTTACAACCTAATACACTGACAGGAATATGTTTTGAATATTCCAATTAAAAATGCTTGTGGATCAATAAAGTCTTATGATTATGCTGTATTTATGATTATTAATCTCGTCCTGAAAAGTAACTCTACATATCATGTGAATGTATTACAGTAAAAGTATGATATTTGCCTCAGAAATTTTGTAAAGTTGAAGTATGAAGTAGCAGAAAATATATGTGCTCAAGTAAATGTACATAGTTACTTTCCACTACCGTTTAATGTTTTGTTAGTGTGGAGGACGGTGACGGTGCAAATTTTAAAAGTCACAGTGCAAAAATCAGCAAAGCGAAGAAGAATGCCATGAGCAAAGGTAATGAAAGTGCTATCACTATAAATGTCTTTGAAATAGCTGTATGATCAAGCAGTTCTTCATCAGCTCCTGCATGTGTACTGCGTGACGTTTTTCTAGACATTATTGCTCTATGCTGATGATGTAAAAAAAAATTTTTTAACCAGTGATGAAACTTGAGCTGTGGTTTACAGTAGTAGTTACAGTAGCCTTTCAAACAGCAGGGGCTAATCATTCAACACTGTTTTAACATCTGGTAAGAATAAAAGTCAGCTAGCTAATTACTAATTCAACTTATCTTGCACTTGTCAGGAACATTCTGTTACTTCCTATGCCATCAGCTGTTCAGTTTCCCCCATCTCCTGAGACACACATCTGTTATAAGAGTTCCACCTTACCCACCCAATCATCCTTGTGTAAACCAGTAAGAACAGTCCATGGTTTTTGCACGAGTGACCACAAAACTAGACTTTAAATGTGACACCTGCTGGACACCAAATGGCAGTAAAGATTGAACTGTATTTGGCAGGTAAATCACTGAGTGTCACCTGTCGCACTGAGACTCTAGCAGTTGGTATTTTGAGTTTTAATGCCTGTAGTCAGCTTGTCTCTGTTTAACTGTGGTTCACTTTATGTCCTATCTGACCATGAGCCAATCAAGTCAGTAATCCACTGACTTTGTATCTCATAGGTTGTAGATCAACTGCCTGTTTGTAGTCTGTCATGCTTCCAACTTTCATTGTTTAAAAATTAGTACATAATATTTGTGCCATAAAGATAAAAAAAAACATTGGGCGTTGTGAAATGATGGTGTTCTGGTACAGATTGTTCTATTCATGGCGTGTCCTACACTGTTGGCAGCTGATGGAGCTTGGATGCTTCAGTTTTGTTTCCTGTTGGAAGACAGGAACACGTGTTGTACTAGCTCTTAGTGAACTGTAAGAAAAGTCAGCAACATCATAGTGTGTTCTGTACATATTTACAGAAGTTTGTAGGCACATTTCACATTGTGTCTTCTAACTCATTGATTCCTCTTTTTCTCTCACTTTCATTTTCCAGAATAAGATGACCCCAAATTCCATCCACTGGTTCCGCAAGGGCCTCCGTCTCCATGACAACCCCGCACTCCGGGAGGCAGTCCGGGGGGCGGGCACAGTGCGCTGTGTTTACTTCCTGGACCCATGGTTTGCAGGCTCCTCTAACGTCGGGGTTAACAGGTGGAGGTAAGATTAAAGACTTTATATATATCAGGATTAGGTTTCGTTGGACCTTAGATATAAAATTGTTTTCGTGGTTCCCAACATGTGATTGGGATTGTCACAAGAGATGATTATAGAAATGGGAAAACAAAAAAGTTACTTGATTCAAAGCAAAACTAAAGTATTTTGTTTAACTGGTCACAATCACTAGACACAATCAGTTGGAAATTGTTCCCATAATGGTCAGGACCCTCATAAAGTCACATTGCAAGATTATTAAGAAGATTGAAAAGGAGAAAAACACGAGAAGCAGCAATACTGACTGATATTGCATGATGTTAGTTATGAAAGTTGCACACATTGCATTGTGAGGAGAAGGAAAAACTAAATATAATTATATTTATAATTGTGTAATAAACGGAGCCTGTCAGTGCTGTCCACAAAGCACATCTTTCTGATTCATGGGGCTGAAGCCAAATTAATATATGAAGATTGTATATACTTTATTCCCTTTGTACAGTAGTCACATTAGAACTGCTAGAAGCTGTGACTCATACATAATGACTATCTGACTAGATGTGAGGAACGGAGGGTAACAGGAAGCACAGAGCTGCAGTGCTTCAACACACAACACGATGTCAGCATTTCTCTGCTTTTGAAACTTTATTTGTTGTATTAAATTCAATATGAAATGTTCAGGTCTGTGGAGGGAGGGCACACAGTGAAACACTGCGATTAATGCACTTAATGGAAATCCACCAAGATGTGTTTTTGGCTATTCAGAATAAATGAGTTTAAAGCTTTGACCTAATTTAATCTGCTCAATTAGTTTCACATCTCTTCATGGTAGTTTTGTCCCCATGATGCAGAATTTCAGAGTCACTAATTAATGCATCAAATCTAGGGTGATGTGTGTTCATTTGTCATGTGATTTATGATGTTTCTTACATGTATTTTTTATTTTTTTTTTCTAATAACTTAGACATATTATTACTGATTAGGACTGGGCGATATGAACAAAAATCCATATCACGGTATATTTTGACTCTGTCACAGTATACTTTTTATATCCCGGTATTTTGTTGTACCAAACGTTTCAGCTTCAATTCGAAGGCATTATAAAAATGATATTGTAAGATTCTAATTATATTATTATAAGTTATTACAACAGATGGTCATCTGAATTCATAACTGAGACATGTTTTGTCTTGTTTTCAATGACTAAAGTAAAGAATGTCACTATGATTTAAATTTAAAAAATTAAATAAATTCCCTGATACTGAGGTAAACAGCTTGTTTGGAGACGCTTTGTTTTTACATTTTCATAAAATGGTGTAGGTGTGTGTGTGTGTGTCTGAGAAAGAGAGACAGAGTATGATAAAAGACTCTGGTCTCTGTTGTAAAGATCTAATACGAACACGGTATAAATGGTATAAAATTCTATATCGTGTGTAAAATTATATCTGTATAAACAGGTATACTGTTATACTGCCTAGTACTGATACACTTAAAGTGTGAGATTATTTGTGTCATTTGGAGGCTGAGGATACTGTGGGTCAGATGGTAGAGCATTGTCTAGTTTTCTTCTGGCTCTTAAATGCGAAACACAGAAAAAGAAAGCCTTTGGGATTTTGTCCCTTTTCAGTCATCTTTAAAAGGCTGTGTAAAGCTAACAGGTGAGCTGCTCACTGCTGTGTGTGTGGGTGTACTGCCTTAAACTGTCATTCAAACCTTCCACAACTAGATCACAGACTTTATTATTTCTTTTGCACCAGGACAGGAGGAACAATAAATGATTACAGCTACAACAAAAGGTCACAAAAATGTACCCCCAATGCATTGACTCATTGACATTGTTGTGTCTGTTTTACCATAGCTCAGTTGGTAGAGCATTTGTCTGTGAACCTTAGGTTCAATGGTTTGATGCACACTCCCTCCTGACACTGCATTTTGAGCATTATTTTTTTACGGAATGTATGATTATCAGTCTGGAATCAGCACTTCTCTATAATGAATATACCTTGGACAAGACACTGAAACTCTGTAGCAACGATCTACTCTCTGATTTTCCAACAACAATTTCCCCAAGGGGATCAATAAAGTGTTTCATTATTATTTATATATCAAAGGTCAGTCAGCAGGCAGACTTGGGGCGTGGTGAACAGATGAATAGGTTATACCCTCTGTAAATGAAATGCATCCCAAAAGGGTGTCTTTAGAGACAAATGCTGTGTAAATTGACTGTGTCACTTCAGACTAGAGCTGTGTATCATGTTAGATACACTGGCCCTGGCCCTTTTCTGCTCTGAAGCATGATTTAGATCCCTTACACAGGAATAGCCAATAATGATGTCAGTGACCCAACGATATCCAGCTGGCCTCCATGCTAAATATTTTTATAGATCTGCAGTGGCGCGGGGCAGCATCCAGGCAGGAAACATCACTGTCAGATTCCAAAATATAATTTCTAGGTCACTGGCAAAGCAAGTATACTTCTTTATTCTTTTCCTGTCATCAGGTAAAAAGGAAGAGATTATGACATTAACTGTGTTCACTCATATTGTGTTACAAGTTCAGAACCGAATCAGATGTGATCTAAATTCTCACTATCACCAACATGACAAGGAACACTTTGTTTTACAAGTTTATGCTCATAATTCACCAGAAAGATGCCTTGAAAAACCTGTATAATTTTTGATTAATTAAAGTTAAGCTAAATGTATTAATTCCATATAATTTACTTTAACAGCCTTCAGATCAGCTAATATGTGTTATGTGTAGTCATATGTTGCTGTTTTGAATGAACATGACTATATTCTGCTCTGAGAGGAAATCACAAATGCACTCAACCAGCATGCCTGATGTGAAGTAAATAATGCAAATGTTTGGTCTCGTTTGTTTTATTGCGTTCCCTTTCACTAGTATTAGGACTTAAGTGAAAACATTATTTTCTGATTTATGCAGAAATAGCTAAAAATGTATGAGGTTCACAAACATTCAAGCTCTTCTGTACAGTATTCACTGCTCTTTACTGACTTTTTGGTCATTTATATTCCTGATACGCATTACCAAATTACTTCCACAGTCGCCAGTAGTGTGCTGTAATTGCTGTCCTTGTGAATTTGAGATGTGCCACATCTAGGCATGGGCTGGAATAAGATTCTGGCAAAATGATAACCTCACAGGGAAAGTTTCACAATATTATGGTATCTGTAATATGTTACCTGTGCTGCATGAATGTGTGTGCTTTGGAAATATGTAAATAGTACTGGATTAAGCATAAATGTAAACAATGTATTGCATAAACTAATAGATTTTTTATGTAAAAACGCATACTACTACTGCTAAGAATAATATTTAATATACTATAATATTGAGTCGGTCATTTTAATGCTGATGCAGACATACACATAAGGAGAGAGAGACAGAGAAAGTGTATCTAGACTTGTTTGTTTGCTTTACACACACTCCATCATGCTATGTGTGTAACAACTGCAAAACACAGAGAGCTAACAGGCAACAGTTAGATAGGTTACACGCAGTGGTGGAAGACTTAACTATAGAAACAATAGATTTAAAATATACTAATAATGAAAAGTACTAATTTCACAGAAAGTTAGTACTTCTTTGCTCTCTTTGTGTAGCAACATTGGGGGTAAACTTCTTATCCTAACATGTTGTCTTAACATGTTATCTGCCTCAGTAGAAAGCCTTTGAAAAAGTATTTGCCCCCTTCCTGATTAGTTTTTTAAATGTTTGCCACACTTAAATAATTCAGATCATCAAAAAAAAACATTGCACAAAGATAACCTGAGTAAATAAAAAATTCAGTTTTTAAATGATGACTTAACGCTTAGCCCTATGTGAAAAGGTAATTGCCCCACATATCTGGTCAAGCCACTTATTGATTTAGTGTTGGCTCTTCATCTTCATCATCCAAGATACTGTATTACTGTGTATTAACTGTATTACTTTGCTTCCTGCTTTGTTTATGGTGGCAGGAAACGGCTTTAAAATTGGGACACAGCTTCAGTTTGCTTCAATGTATTTTCCAGAGCTGAAAACTCATCAAGTCATAAATTTCTAATATCTTGCTAACATTTTTGACATATCTGGGCTGTGTAGTCACTTGTTTTTTAACCAAGATTATTTTAACATCTGTGAATATAGTAATATGATCCAAACAGAAAAGAACATCTTCCAAATGTGAATAAAAAGGTTTTAAATCAAATATATTAAACACAATGTTTATCATTCACAGTGAGCAGATAGCAGATGGCAGGGATAGTGTGTGTCCCCACAGTGGTAATGCTTAACTTAGGAAGGCTAAGTAAAGAGATTGGGCTCCAGAGCAAAAGACAATAAAAGTCATGATAATCAATTGTTCTTCCATCTCAGGGAAAATGTGAGAATAGTCCACGTAAGAGATGTAGGTTAGTGTGCCAGTGCATGAAACTTGTGAGCGGTTATGTGATCATGACCTACTTGTGAGGAGGCTTTCTCGGGTGGCTTGCTACCCAACAGATACATGCTAGAAAACACTGGAGGTGCAGGTAAAGATAAATAATGCCTTAAAATACTTGAAACATAACAAACTAAAACTAAACAACTAAAAATACCATAGTTTCTGCCAAAAGAATGAAGAAGACTCTTGAGTCTGGACCAGTCGACTGTCAGGCAGACTGTGTAAAAATGTAGAATGTTGAACACCAAACCTTATCCTACCCAGTAGTGCTTAACCAACAGAGATCACACCAAGAGCATTTATGTAGTAGTCTAAGAATATCTTCAGGGTAACATCTGGGAAACTAGAGGCTTCTCTTGACATGGCTAATATCAGTGTTCATTAGTTCATTAAAAAACAATGGATGGTGTAGTTTTAAGGGAAAGTCATTACTCTCCAAAAACAATATTTCTGTCTGTCTAAGCGTTCCTCACTGCCATGTAGATAAACCTTTAGAGTGTTAGAAGAATTTTCTTGGGATGAAAAAGACCAAAGTAGAACTTTTTGCTTGAATGAGAAGTGTTGGTGCTGCATTCCAACATAAGAACCCTATCCCATCTGTGAAACATTGTGGTGGCAGTATTGATTTGGCCCTGCTTTGCTGCCTCTGGACCAGGATGACTTGCCATTATTGATGGAGCTGGACTTGCAAATTATACAAAAAATATCAATATGAGAACTGAAGTTTAGCAGAAAGTGGATCATGCATCGAGACAATGACCTAAAACACAGAAGTCATTCAACATACACACACAAACTGGGAGCAGCACGGCGCATCATTTGACGCCCCTAACACACACCGGCTGCGGCACAAATATTTTCTAATCGTTAGTTTGTGTAATATTTCCACTCTACAGAAGGGTGATAAGCTCATATTAAGGTAATGAAACCATGTATTTATGTGCTTTTAGTAAATGTTCCTTGTTATTAGTGCTTCTTAATTCTTGAATATTTCTAAAGTCTGTTGTTGTTATTACAATCATGCAAAATAAGAAAAAGCCTCAGAGCGTCCTTCATCAAGCCTGCACACATAATGACATCTGAACATCAACCTCAAATCAATTCTCCACATTTGAGCAACAGTATTGATCCATAAACCACAGAGAACAAAATACCTTGGAAAGATCTGCATTCACCAAACAGCTGTCCTGTATGTTGATCTTTTTCTTAAAGAGTCTGCAGGCTATTAATGAATGAGACTCACCGATACGTCTCCTCATTCCAGCTTAATCCAAGTTGTTTCAGAACATTAATAAATCACTAAGGTTTAGTTTGTAGCTTCCAGCTGTGTGTAGAATAATTTCCTGAGAGTTTGCTGAACTTCTGTGCGCATTTCTGCAGGTTTCTGCAGGCTATTTATGATTAGTCAGGATCGACCAGAACAGTAAATAATATTGAACGCTGTTCAATTGTGCTGTATGAGGGATGTCTGCATATTTACATTTGCACACTAATGCTGCTAAACTACACAAACAAATTCAAGTAATGAGAGATACAGTGGATGTACGGTGGTCGGGGGGGTTTCAGTTCAGAAAGCAAATGCTGGTTTGACACTCGTCAATGGTGGGTGAATAGAGCATTTTCTAATCCCAGAAAGTTGAGGTGCGTCAAATCCCCTTGACATGCGTCAATTCGCGTCCGGTGTATGTTCTCTTATTGAAAACAATGTGCGCGAATGGTTTGACACGCGTCAGATGCTTCCAGTGTATATTGGCCTTAATAGAAACATGTGCTTAATGCAAGGAAGCTAACCAACTTCACCAGAGTAAAATCCCTATATATGTTATATAGACTTGTGCCCTCAACTGTGCCCTCAAAGTAATAAAGGCACTGGTTCATATACTACTGGAATTAAACTTTTGCCATAAAAATAATAAAGATTATATTGATTGGTAAATAAATGAAGAAGCTTCATTTTATCTAGTTTTAGGATTTGCATGAAAATCTGCAGCTTACTACAGCTTAGGTCATATTTATCCAGAAATAGTGACAATGGTGAAGTCAGACATGGACCAGAAAACCAAGGAGTGCTTCCCAAAACAGCCTCCAACACCACTAAGAAACAGTACAAAGAAAATCTGTGGATGAGAACCACAAAATATGAGCATTTTTTATACTTTATACAATATATTTTTTGTTTTGCTTCATGCTTACATTACAATTTGTAAAAAATAACATCAAATATAGGGATGTAACTTTTTATTTTCTGAGCATATATATATATATATATATGTGTGTGTGTATATATATATACATATATATATATAACACTGAAGTTACTGAATGATTATTGTGTATAAAGTTTTAAATTATATTAGAAATAAACATACAGTGTATGATATCTTACTTAAAGTAAAAAGTTTATAGATGAGTTTTCAAAGCAAAAGCTTTTCAACATAAAACACTGAGATATATATATATATACTAACACACATAACTTGCTCTTAGTTGCTGAAATTATCTTGCACCAAAGATTTTTTATATGATATATGTGGTGTCAGGTCATATCATTTGTCCATATGTTGATTTGTGTTCACAGTTTTGACAACTTAAAATAGGAGGTAAAGACTGGCCATTAAAACAGCCAGCAACAGTCACTTGAGGTTTAAATTAGCAGAACAGAACTGGAAATACAACAAATGAAAAAGAGGACACAAACCTTTCCATTAAAAAGTAATAACACCAAAGTTGAGCGTATACACACACAGAATCAGAAATCATATTAGTTTTTTTATGTTTTACTGCTTATTCACACCCAGCGCTTCTGTTTTTATTCTCTCCCACAGAGAAACAGAGAGAGACACGAAGAGAGAAATGTGTGTGTATGCGTGTGCATGCATGCGTCGCCAGAAATGAGGTTACTGGGCTAAGGGTTTGTGTTATGGCGCAGTTAAAGCTGAGTGTGTCTGTTCTAACAGATGTAGGCCAGGACAGTTATATAAGGACTGACGTATGACAAAACAGTGCAAGCACACACACACACACACACAAAAACATGCAGATAGCCAGGCATATCAGGCGGAAGAGGTTAACCCAGCAACACACAGATGTAAAAACAGGGGGAAAAAAACAGACTCTTAAATGTGGGACTAGTGCTAATGCATGTGCATATAAATACGTATAACAGATAGGCAAGCACACATTATACACACATTTAAGTGCATATGTGTTTGGGTTTGTGCCTGTGTACATGGAGAAACAGAAATTGGCGTGCATGCATAAAAGCTGCATGGTGCTCACATGCACAAGCGTGCACATACAGTACAGGCCAAAAGTTTTCATTCAATTCAATTCAGCTTTATCATCTCAGGGCACTTTACAGTGTAAGGTTTAAGACCTTACACATTATATGAATATATAGAGAATAATGTAGAAAACCCAATAGTCCCACTTGAGCAAGCACGTAAGACAACAGTGGAGAGGAAAAACTCCCTTTAATGGAAGAAACCTCCAGCAGAACCAGGCTCAGGGTTGGTGGCCATCTGCCTCAACCGGTTGGGGTTAGTGGACAGAGGAGAGAGAAAAGAACAACAGGCAACAGAGATCAATAAAACAACAAGGAGCAACAGACGAGACACTGAGCAGGTTGGCTTGACCAGCAACTACAGCTCCAGGGTCGAGGATACCTGAGGAAAGATACAGAGAGAGAGAGAGAGAAAGAGAGGGAGAGAGAGAACGAAGCACAACTAGTGGAGAGAGAAGAAACATCATTCAATTCATTCAATGTGTTTTCTTTATTTTCATGACCATTTACATTGGTAGATTCTCACTGAATGCAAAACTATGAATGAACACATGTGGAGTTATGTACTTAACAAGAAAAAGGTGAATTAACTGAAAACATCTTTGATATTCTAGTTTCTTCAAAATAGCGGCCCTTTGCTCTGATTACTGCTTTGCACACTCTTGGCATTGTCTCGATGAGCTTCAAGAGGTAGTCACCTGAAATGGTTTTCCAACAGTCTTGAAGGAGTTCCCAGAGGTGTTTAGCACTTGTTGGCCCCTTTGCCTTCACTCTGCGGTCCAGCTCACCCCAAAACACATTGAATGAGAAGGTGTGTGCAAACGTTTGGCCTTTACTGTACACAAAACAGCTTTGATATGCTAATCATCTCTGATATTATGTTTTAAATGTCAGTGCACGACCTGCTTGATAAATAAATATCATTCTCGTTTCCATGGTGCTGCATGATGTTTTCTGAAAAACACATCACTAGTGTTTCTTCTTTGACATTAAGATTGTTTGCATGCTCCTCTCTGTTTTCCTAAGACTCATAGCTTCCACTGAAAACACTGACGTCATGTCTTAAATATCTACATAATAAATATTGTAATTTTTTAACCACCAGTGTGGTTAAGTGTGAACATACTGTAAAAATACAGTATTACTACATGGTGCAAAATAGAATAAATAGCTATATCGTTTCTCCACTAACAAGATTAGATAGATAAACTGCCCGGCAAAAAAAAAAGTCGCCACCAGAAAAAAAAATCACACACTCTAATATTTCATTGGACCGCCTTTAGCTTTGATTACAGCATGCATTTGCTGTGGCATTGTTTCAATAAGCTTCTGCAATGTCACAAGATTTATTTCCATCCAGTGTTGTATTAATTTTTGTGATAAAGATCTTGAATTGATGGTAGAGTCTGACCACTGCGCAAAGCCCTCTCCAGCACATCCCAAAGATTCTCAATGGGGTTAAGGTCTGGATTCTGGTTCAGGGAGCATGAGACATCATTTTCACACATGGATTGGCCACCACACTCTTTCACAATTTGAGCCCTATGAATCCTTGCATTGTAATCTTGGAATATGCCTGTGCCATCAGGGAAGAAAAAATCCATTCATGGAATAACCTGGTCATTCAGTATATTCAGGTAGTCAGCTGACCTCATTCTTGGAGCACATACTGTTGCTGAACCTAGACCTGATCAACTCCAGATCATAGGTGGCGACTTTTTTTTTGGCCTGGGCAGTGTAGACAGACAGACAGACAGACATTTTGTGTAACCACAAAACCATTTTATGTTATTTCACGTAATCACATTGTTAATGAGCGACACCTCTGGATGACTCAAAAATAAGCCAGTAAAAATTTTAGTAGTGATCATTTTACTCATGCCATGACGCTAGATTGTCTTTTTTATTTACTGATTATTTTATTTAATGTTTGGCTTTTTGACAAGAAATACTAGAGTTTTCACTTTGTGATAATAATAATAATACTAGAGTTTGCCTTGTTTGCAACTATGACAAGCTCATTTACTTGAAATCAGCGTTTCTTTGATGAATTTGCATTAAATGAGCTGGTTTTCAGAAAGATCAACCCAGACCAGACCCAGACAGTCAGTTATCAAAGTATACACTTTGTGACTCGGTCTAGTTCATGCTTAATCAGGCACGTGCTTAAAGTGTGCGTGACCTTGCCAAGCTCTGCCTGTCTGTGTACGGATTGGGAGCACATGGAGCTTTGGCTATGAGCAAGTTCTCTGGTTTAATGATCCGGCCAATGGGGTCAGACAGGACGGAAACGAACTGAGCAGAACATTGTCTGGTGCCTGTTCAGCTTGCAGACAGTCTGCTCAGTCTGTGATCCTGCCTGATTCTGATGATCAAGACTGGGGGTTAGACAGAGCACAGTCTAGACAGGTGGTGGTGAAAAAAGTGACCTCTCTTAATGAAGCGATGCCTGTTTACACCTCTACACGTTCAGCAGGTTGTGCAGTCTATAGCAATGCAGATACAATGCACTGATTGTTATTCTGACAAAAGCATTTACCTCAACACTCTTCAGCTCTGGTTTCTGCCTTCCTGTATTTATTGTATATTGCAGTGTTATCTTCTACTATAGTGAAAAATAGATAATGTGCTAGTGTGTGTTCTCCATAATTTAACAGCAGAGTGAAAACAACATCTAAATCTGATGTCATACTTTATTGATCCCTTTGACATAAGGGTGCATTTCTTTACAGTTTCAGTTTTAGAGTGAACATGATTTATATAAATCAGGTTTCAGAAACTTTTAAGCTAACAATGATATGTTATCTATTTTAAAATTTAAACAATTTAAAATTAAGGTAAAATAAAAATAACTATTTAGTTTTGTTTTAATTTTTTCCATTATGACTTTTCATGTTCACGAAAGTTATGTTACCACAGCAGTGATAAACTGAATGGAAAATATGATTTAGAAAATGAAAACAATGCAGATTGTATGCTGGGGGTTCCACAGTCATCATCACAAACTAACTGAACACCTACAACATCAAATTGCATAAAACACTTTAAAACGTTTAGACATATCAACTAAAAAGTGGCAAAGACAGACATTGCACTGCAACAAAACAAGTACATTGAGTAACAGTCAATACAAAATTGCAAATGTATTCTAAAAGGGCCAGAAAGCCAACGCCAAGATACTAAAATGGAACTGATGAACTCTCCTTTACTTGATCTTGTGAAATCATGTAAAGTTGCATTGTGAACATGTCTGACATGTATTCCTTACATGTGTCCTACTTACCATACTGCCATGCTCCAGTTTTTGTGTTATGGTTACATTAATTGTTGTACTGTGATCCCAGAGGGATTACACTTTAACCCTCTGTACGCTACTCAATGGATCGAAAATACAAACTGATGTGATGATGTGATTTTACATGGCTTGAATCATCTATAACCATGGTAATAAATCCATGCTAATTAATTACTCACTATTTAATATGGTGTAGTGGAAATAATAGTATAATATGAATTAATAATAAGAATATGATTAATTACAAATTTGTGAAGACAATACTTTGTAGCTTGTCTGTCAATGCTCCTTTTACCAATGACATTTCAGTGACTTTGATTTTGATTCATGAATTATAAGCATAAGTCCACTGCATCATTTGTCACAGAGGCAGAAACAGCTAAACTTTGTGTAACATTTTAGCATGTAGTGGTTAATGTCCACTGTTAATGCTGCATATTCCTCGTTTTATGAAGGACACCCTGTCCGATGTAATGTCCATACTCATATTATGTTAATTTGGTAAAGTAGGGTTAGAGGTAGGGTCCTCTTTTTTGTGGTTGTGGACACATGCATCAATGACTTGTTATTGTTCTTGAGAGTGATGTCAGTCATTGACTTTAGAAGGACAAACATGATTTCCTCAGCGCATTTCGTCAGAGCACATGTTCAAGACTTGTACTGAGTGAAATATTCTGTACACTTTAAAGCTCTAAATCCAAATGTGCCGCTTTTAAAGTTACAAAAGATGATGCATCAGGAACTATAACAATTTTTACTTTAGCAAGAAAGATGCAGAGAGCGTTGTTTGTTCTCTTCATCCCCAAACATGCACACACTTATCACAGGCTGTTTTTTAATGATACAAATCACTATTCCAGCAGAGTAACAACACAAATCAAGTAGATTTTATGTCCACAAGCTATAAATAAAACTACCAACTGCAGAAGAAACACTGAGCAAACATAAGGATCTGAGAGTAAAAATGTAATAAAATCATATCAAAAATGTTTGTCATAGTGACTGAATGTAGATTTGTAATATGTACAGTGCAGATTAAATCGCCTTATTCTTGTGTATGCACAGAAGAAACACTCTGTTCTCTGTTTTCTTCTCTTCAGGTTTCTCCTCCAGTGTTTGGAGGATCTTGACGCCAACCTTCGGAAGCTCAATTCTCGCCTTTTTGTAATCAGGGGTCAGCCAGCTAATGTTTTCCCACGACTCTTTAAGGTAGTTAAGGCGTATAAGTTATTTCTATATCATCATATACAGTACAGGGATTTTGTACATTATTTTCTCATTTGATCAACAAACAGATTAACAGTAAACAGTAAAGAAAAGAAAAAGAGATTATAATTAGCTAAATGCTATTGCACTACTCGTTAATTGTCTTGGTCTGGCTGACCAACAGACTAAACTTTAAATATATGTAGTTTATTATCACATAAGACAAAGAGAAGCAACACCATAGCTTCAAAAATGAATAAAGGTGTTTTTGAACCTGCAGTTTGTTAGTCCTAGTCCAAATTAGTGGACCAGTTTGTAGTGGACTTGGATCAGATTCCTTTCACACATAAAAAAAACTCCAAGCAAACCAGAAGGCATTACTACAAATCACAAGAGAATAGACTTGTCTGCTCATTTGTTAAGTGGTAACAAGAATGAAAGCAGTGCAGTTTTTTGTGTCTGCACACCTGTGGTCTGACTTTCCCAAATAAACTACAACGGAGAAAACAAACAAGTCATTAAGTGCCCTAAAACAATTAAACAGTTATTTTTTTCAGCTGGCTAGTTATTTGGCTCTAAAATTGAATATCTTTGGGTTTTAGACCATTAGTTGGACAGAATGAACAATCTGACAGTTTCACTGTGGTCTGTGTGTCAGGAGTGGAAGATCTCTCGACTGACCTTTGAGTACGATTCAGAGCCTTTCGGGAAGGAGCGAGATGCTGCCATCAAGAAGCTCGCCATGGAGGCTGGGGTAGAGGTCATCGTCAAGATATCACACACCCTCTATGACCTGGACAAGTGAGAAAAAAATACATAGAATCATAAAGGCATGCATTGCATCCAGAATATGTTTTATCTTGTGCTGTTATCAGCACACCCACCCCACACACCCAGTGGACAAGGACACCCTCTTGTGCTGTTATCAGCACAAGAGGGTGGCATGGGTGGGGTGGGTGTGTACCACCCTCAACAGACTGATGTCTGATAATGAATTCCATCACATTATACACTATCCATCCATCATCTGAGGCGACCGTGCTAACCACTACACCACCGTGCCGCCCACATTATACACTATTTATTTTTATTAAATACAAATCAATACATATCTAAATATCCTCACTGACAACCTGTACTTCACATATTCTCGTAAAGCTATATTACAAGCTGCAAACGTGTTGCATCTCCAGCCCCCATTGTGTTCTCACTGTGGACACAAAACTGTGTATCGAAACAGTTTGTAACACCGTATCAGAGGCAGTAACAGCCAGACTCTCTGCCTGGCAGTTCAAAAAGAGGCAGGAACACAGAATACATCCATTGACAGACAGAAAAAAAACATAATTTGCTAATGCAGATTTGTTTTTAAGATTGGTAGATTTTAGATCTATTAATGGATAAAATTGAATGCTGTGGTTACCAATGCTGTCTGTTGTACTTTTAGTGGTTATCATTTCCTTAAAAAAATATGACTTAATTATGACTAATCTCTGGTTTTTGTCCCACTCCAGGATCATAGAGCTGAATGGCGGGCAGCCTCCTCTCACATACAAGCGTTTCCAGACCCTGATCAGTCGACTGGATCCTCCTGAGATGCCCGTGGAGACACTGTCAGACACCCTGATGGGTCTCTGTGTCACCCCCGTCTCTGAGGACCACGGAGACAAATATGGAGTCCCATCCCTGGAGGAGCTGGGTAAGAAAACGCACACATACCCTTCTACAAGCTTCTACAGTACATTTTTGCCATGAAGGCAGCAGTAAAGGCACTCCTATGACTTATGACCATCTGTTTTTGCAGTGAAAACATTTTTAATTACTACTAATTAATATTTTCTTTGGAATTCATTTATTTCATGGCAGCAAAACACCTTATAATTTTTAGAAAAATTCTATTCAATTCCCTGTTTAAAACTGTACTGTAAACTCATTAACCCTCTGTAAATGTCAATCCAGCTTCTCTATTTAAAGGCACATCTCCTGTAAATACTCACTATTGGATTAATCAGGTGACATGCTCCCCTCGTTCAAGTTTCTATCCAGATGTCTGGTTTCCATTCACAGATGGTTACAGTTCATTCATACAATTAACTGCACTGTATCCATCTGCTCTTTACACCTGTGAAACTATTTCAGTCATAAATAAGATATTTAAGGTGATAACCCACTAAAACCATCAGTGCATACATCTGGCTTATTCCACACAAGCTGTTATTTGTACCTTAAATTACCCAGTTAACACGCTAACCTTCTTAGCCACAAGTCAGTCCAGGTGTCTGGTTTCCATTCACAGAAGGTTCCCTTCCATTCACACTAATACTAATGTGCCACCATCTGTGAAACCTGGTGAACTAACAGTCTTACATAGAATGAGTATGAACACACAAAATATAAAGCAGAAACAGTTTTATATTTAGTGTAGTGCTGAGTAGAGTTTATTTGCATTCAAAATCTGCAAAGATTTTCTATAGTTGAATACTAGTATTCTAGTAGTGAACTAGTTTTGTCAACACTGCACATTAGGATCAGAAACTCAAGACTTAATAGAAACCAAAGAATTTTGACAGTCACTGTACTCAAAAAACATAATAACAGTTCAGTCCTTTATCAAATAAAAGTCATTTATGAAAAGTCATTTCACCCTTAGTATTACTGCTCTGGTCAAAATCGCTTGATGAGTTTATAAATTTGTAGCATTTTCCCCTTGGTTTGGTTTTTTTTCCCCATAGAGAAAAATTCCACAATATGCATCACTTTAAACTCCACAAAATGTCCTCTCTGCTTATTGGTTAGATGTGCCTGACGTGGGAACGAAAAAAGTAAATACAGGAAGAAGATTTTTTTTATGTGTTACATAGACTGGCTCGTTCTCCAACTGTGTGCTACATGATATATAAAGGAGTGATGATGCTTTGAATTACAGTGTTCCAGTGCAGTCTGGATGATAGAACGCTCATCACAAGCAAGAGACATGAGACTTGGCTTAGATATAAAAGAAATTACATGCATCAATTATGGTAACTTCAGAATGAGATTAAGACAAAGGATAGCCTAACAAAGTGACAATATGCACCATAACAAGATTAACTTATTATTATTATCATCATTAAACAGTGGTTGAAAGTCGTCTTTTGAGACATCCATCAAAATTTCATGATGTACACAAACAGTAATTGATGTGACCAGATTCAAGATTAGAGCCTTTTGCTTCATCTACAGGTGACTCATGCACGTTTATTAGCTCATCTTTTTGAAATACTAAAATATACTGTACAGATGAGATCAAAATTTTAGAGCTGCATTTTACATTTTTGGTAATTTAGTTTTTTATGTGAAAGCTGTTGGGGATAGAACCAAGTTTGCAGCTCACCACACAGCTCTCACTACAGGGAGAGAGATGGGGTTTATTTTTGAAGAAAGTGATCAGGCTGCACTTTAGCCAAGTGGAAATCCTCATGTTCAGTGCTGCACTGCATCATGGACGAATAGGTCATTGGGTTTTCAGACTGTTCCTCTAATAAAGGTGTGGTGTGACTGAGTTACCAATTGAGCACATGGTAGGCACGGATGTCGAGTTGGGCGACGGTGAACTGCTAACTAAAAAAACAATAACTTGCAAGCCAAATTATAATTATACCATTTGACTGGTCTACACAGAGATATAAAGAAATCACTGATTCCATAACTATGTCATATTTAACAGAGGAGCACATTGGAGAGAAAAGAATGAGAGAGACTCTGTGAAGAGTCAGGTTGTTATGACAGCTGACAGCGGTACCAACATTATCAAAACAGTCAAGCTAAATAGTGGACAAAGGCTAACCTCGTGGTTAAGGATATCAGAATAAACTAAGTTTTCATAGAATGTAATTTGTGTGCTGCATAGGATAGCAGGAAAGGCCCATTTCCTTTAGAGCCAATTATAAGTAAAAACCTTTTGTTAAAAATTGTGTCTAAACAACACACCTGTCTTAATTTTGACATGACAATATCAATATTAACAATGTGTTTACTGTAATTTTGCAAGCAAGTCCCCTTTATCATATCGCAATCACATATCGCAATATTGATGTGTTTTCAGGCTTTGACACAGAGGGTCTGCCTACAGCTGTGTGGCCGGGAGGTGAGACTGAAGCTCTGACCAGGATAGAGCGCCATCTGGAGAGAAAGGTGAGTACTGAGTACCGAGCATTAATATGTTGAATATGTCTTACTGTAGTAATTTTATTACCTTTTTTTTTACCCTGAGGTAAAAGAACAATGAAGAAAAATTCTCCTCTAGAATTATTTAGAATTTTTTTTTTCTTTATTTGAAAAATTGTGTCATCTTGTATATTCAGTTTTTTCTTTAATTGAAATACATTATCTAGAGTGAGTGATGTATAATATGAATAGGCCCAAATAAGTTGATATTTCTGCCTACTCCTTTTCAAACATAAGAGTGGAATTGTGTTATGTTGCTTTGGTGAATGTGAATATGTTTTAAATAAACTAAACTAAAATATTTTAGTAATGCCATGATTGCTTATTGTTTTCAGTTTTATTGAGAGAGAACAAGGTGTAATAATTGATGAGTGAATCATTCTTTCTAACACAATTTTAATAATATCACTGGTTTCACAGACTAATGGGCAGTGTTTGTGCAATATCCAACATTTATCTGTTGTGTGACTGTATTCACTAACAAATCTTTTTTTTTGGTTTCATCAAGATTATTCATTAGTCTACCTTCTCCCTCTGTTCTTTTGTTTTGTCTATTGTTCTCTCTCTCTCTGTTCCCAGGCATGGGTGGCTAATTTCGAGCGCCCCAGAATGAATGCCAACTCGCTGCTGGCCAGCCCAACAGGCCTGAGCCCCTACCTGCGCTTTGGCTGCCTTTCCTGTCGCCTTTTCTACTTCAAGCTCACTGACCTCTACCGTAAAGTCAGTTTACAACTCCTCCCTTACAAACTGAGCAAAGTTGTTGTATGTTAACACCTACATAAATGTGTTGTATGTGGTGAAGATAGACTTATAATCTAGTTATGTATTTTGATGCACCTGCAGTACTTAGTCGTTAATACATCTAAATCTGGGTAGAGCAGTGTCACTCAGTCAAACCATGTAACTGTACAAATTAAACACCCAAGTAAATATCCAGTGAAAAATGTCAGCGCAATTCCTATAAAATACTGGCCCAGATGAGTTTTCAATTTTTTATCCTCATCTTCTTTGGAAATGTTCTGAGTGTTTTGCAGTTAAACTGTGCCTAATGTTTTGTTATGTGTGTGTGTGTTGATATATATCCAGGTGAAAAAGAATAGCTCCCCACCACTTTCTCTCTATGGCCAGTTA
Source organism: Ctenopoma multispine (assembly GCA_034779795.1). Classification (NCBI taxonomy): domain Eukaryota; kingdom Metazoa; phylum Chordata; class Actinopteri; order Anabantiformes; family Anabantidae; genus Ctenopoma; species Ctenopoma multispine. Next base: position 22,398,047 of record JAUYWH010000025.1, read on the forward strand.
CTGTGGCGGGAATTCTTCTACACCGCGGCAACCAACAACCCACGCTTCGACAAGATGGAGGGGAACCCTATCTGTGTCCGCATCCCCTGGGATAAAAATCCTGAAGCTCTCGCTAAGTGGGCTGAGGCTAAGACAGGCTTTCCCTGGATAGACGCCATCATGACTCAGCTGAGGCAGGAGGGCTGGATCCATCACCTGGCCAGGCATGCAGTGGCATGCTTCCTTACCAGAGGGGACCTGTGGATCAGCTGGGAAGAGGGCATGAAGGTGAGTATGTAGGATTGAGCCTTTCACAGCCTTTCCAGTAGATTAAGTTTTCCAGGTTTCCATAGAACTGTTGATGTTCTGAGCTGACCTGGTTGATCTGTTGTCTGTTTGCTGCTGCAGGTCTTTGAGGAGTTGCTTCTTGACGCAGACTGGAGTGTGAATGCGGGCAGCTGGATGTGGCTATCCTGCAGTTCATTTTTCCAGCAGTTTTTCCACTGCTACTGCCCCGTGGGCTTCGGCCGACGCACCGATCCCAATGGGGATTTCATCAGGTGGGTACCTTTACCAGCATTGCGCCTTGACTCCAACAGCAGATCCACCCGAACCTGGAATGAAAGTGATAAAACATCATTCCCTCCTCTCCTGTTTTTTTTTATTTTATTTTGCCCATTAGTCTGTTTTGTTTTCTGTTAAACTTCAGCACTTTCATTTTTGGAACCAGGCTTTTCTTTTCTAATGATTTCAGTGTTCACAGTGTACTTCTTGCGTGCCTTTAATTGTTTGTGAATATCTGTTTTGATGATTGTGTACACATACATATCTTTAGATAATATATAACTGTTGCTACCAGATTATTTTTATTGCAAAGGCGTAGATTAATTCTTCTTTTTCACTGGATGTAACTCTGTGTTTGTGTGTTGGCTCATCTGTTTTTGGGGGATTGGGGGAAAAGTTCAGCTATTCCTCTCCCCTTTGCAGATTGTAGCTGATTGCTTTTAAGATGATTGGCTGATCTCACACCCCTCCACCCAGGTGCAGCCAGGTAACCAGCCAGGGCTGCACTGGATGGAAGTAGGGGATTGAGTTGAGACATCGTGGCTGTTTGTTTTTACTTACCTTTGCAACCCTGAGGGACGAGACTTTGCTCACGCCCCAGCAGCACCCTCTGGGCAGGTTTGTAACTCGGTAGCGTCTCATTTCGTCAAAAGGGATTCTGACCGCTTGGTAGGGAAATGCGAACTCCTTGGCTGCATTCGTTAGGTAGAGGACTATGAAGCATTCCCCGGAGGGTAGTGAGGAGAGGCGTTGGACCAGCTGTAAGTCTGCCATCGCAGTGATGCACAGTCGGCGCCAGTGCTCGTTACCTGTGCTGTGCCATGCAATGCCGATCAAGTCCAGGCGCTGGGCAAAGCCCCTCATCCGACCCTTTGTGAAATGTTCAGTGCTGCTCTGCTTATGTGAATGCAGCCCTGCCGGTTCAGGAGGACCCGGAGCAGTGACTGGCTAATACAGGCACTGAGAAAGACACACACAGACAAAGACACACATATTCCTATTCACAAGACGTGTTTGATCTTAATAGTTTCTATTCATAAAAGTATAATATAGACAACACAGCATTACATATTAAGCAGAGAAGCATATGTATAAAAAACACTAAGCAAAAAATCTAATTTAGTTGTATCTCAACATACCACTTCTGTTGTTTATATGCACCCAAAGTTGCACACTCAATACACACGCTCCCTTAAACACCACCCGCTGTTCTCTGTAGGACCGCTTGTTACTGGCAGGTCGCGGATCTTCCTGGCAAAAGGGTTGTGGTCCCTTTTGGTGAAATGAGGGGGCCCCCTAGTGGGCCAGCCCAGAGTGTGGCGCCGTGGCTGTGGGACAGGATAGTCAGCAGGGGGGCTTTTGGCCCGCTGACCACTTAAAAGACAACCACCACAGTCAAGGGGACAGGGGGAGCAAGCATGAGCTCTTTTTTCAGTCCACTTCTGTCTGATCATCGGGAACAAAGATGGTTTGGAGGGAGGGTGGGAACCTTAGAGCTGTGAGGTATAATGGAAGACTTCTGTCATTGATTAGAACTTTTCAGTTTTAATATATGTACATATATATATCTATATATATATATCTATATATATAGATATATATAGATATCCATATATATAGATATATATATACAGTACAGGCCAAACGTTTGGACACACCTTCTCATTCAATGTGTTTTGGGGTGAAGGCAAAGGGGCCAACAAGTGCTAAACACCTCTTGGAACTCCTTCAAGACTGTTGGAAAACCATTTCAGGTGA
>JAUYWH010000025.1:22400447-22423203 GCA_034779795.1 Ctenopoma multispine
ACATATCTATATATAGACATATATAGATATTTAGCTTTAGTCACATGTTTCTACACTGATATAAACTTAAGGATATAGATGCTGAGCTTGAAGAACATTTAAACCTATAAATATTATTGCTGTTTTTTTGGTGCTATGAAAGGAAGAAATAAAGAAAGAACAATTAGATCTCTCAATGGCAGAACATTTCCACTATACACCTGCTCTGATCAGGTTTGGGTGGTGTTGTGAGGGGGAGGGCTATGGGTGGGTGGGGGTCAATACACTCTGCTTTCTAACCGCGTGTTACAGTAGACGTCTCCCAGCATCATCAACCCAATCGGCGGTGATCTCTCTAGCGACGGGGCGATCTCCGTAGCAACCGGAGCGCCATCCGTCACGCGTGTGTATGTTGGTCTACAAGGCCGCACTGCCCTCGCCCCCCACCTATCTCTCTATGCCTCTCAGCGCTGCACTGTGAACACTTCCCACAGTTCCACTCGCCCCCCTCCTCTGTCCTGTCTGTCTCCCCTCCTTGGAATGGGTAAGGTTGGACCAAGTGCAGTAGGTAGGTGGCCTCTTTTTGTCACATGGAGCAAATCCTCGACAGCCCAAGGAAAAATCAAAAAACAAACTTTAGCAAGTTGGAATGGTATTTGGAGCTGAGTGTTTTATTGGCTTCATTTTTTTGAAGGAACGTACTTTCTGTCCGTGATGTGGCTGCTATCACACCACTTTACAGTAAAAGTTGTTCGGGACCACAGCCCCTCGTTTTTCTACCACCTTTGGAACTATTTTCCTCACTGTGCACTTTGATGGTAACTCACGTCAGTGCCACAGTCTCCAAACATTTCAGACTTGTAGAGCAAGTGATTTTGTACTCATATTCTCATTTAATGTAGCCATGATGTGCAGTGTTGTGGTTGTTTGTAGCTTTCATTTTGTAGCAACTATTTCCCATGATACTTGTAAGCATGAAGTGCTGAACACCAGCATGCTTTTATCAGTTACAGTACAGTACATACATGGGCTGTAAAAATAAACTGAAATGTTTCACCAAAGTATAATCCAATGACTTAACACTGTCAAACGTAAGCATATTTTTTATATTATTATAGAAGTTAATAATAATTATAAATATATATATATATATATAGTACCACCAGATATATATATATATATATATATATATATATATAAATATCATAATTATATAAATATATCATATCATGCCTAAACTTAATACTATGACTTCAAACTGATAGAAAATAGACTGTAAAATTATTTTAGAAATATGTTTAAGTTATAAGTACTTAAGTCCACTTGACCAAATTATTTTGTAAGCTATTTTTAAAGAATAATATTTTATTTCCCTGCATTACTTCCTCCCTTTATTTGAACTTCATACATTCTGTTGACGAAGCCGGCATACCTAATGTCTCCCTGTGATTCCAGACGATACTTACCTGTCCTCCGAGGTTTTCCTGCTAAGTTCATCTACGACCCATGGAACGCTCCAGAGTCTGTGCAGGCAGCCGCCAAGTGCGTAATTGGAGTCCACTACCCAAAGCCCATGGTTCACCACGCAGAGGCAAGCCGACTCAACATCGAGAGGATGAAGCAGATCTATCAGCAACTTAGCCGATACAGGGGACTGGGTAAGGAAATAATAAAGAAACAGGACTAACAACTGAGGAACCATGCCCACTGCCCCTAGAGAATATCATGTTGATTCCACAGTGGAAACAAAAGACAAATGGAAATACATGGGTGTTCATACAGTATATTCTCACAACTAGTAGTTCAGAAGATGTAAAAATGTAAAGTGTTAGCCCCGAGGCTGTGGGTAGAACAAAAGCTGTGCCCTGCAGTAAATTAATTAACCACCAAAGTAAAACCATCGGCATTTGTAATAACTGACCTCTGTGTATGACAAAATAGAAATTGACTTGTGGCACCTTTCTACTGAGGGTTTGAGGATCTTAAGACAAAAATCAAATATGTCTAAATATTTTTTTTGCCTGCTTCAGGCCTGCTGGCATCAGTTCCATCTACCAATGGGAATGGGAATGGAGGAATGATGGCCTACTCCCCTGGAGATCAGCAGGCAGGGACCACAACCAACACCTCACATTGTGAGTCAGTTTGCAAATAATCATCAAAAATTCTTGTGATGATGGTTGGTGATTATAATGCTTGTGAAATTTTGGTGGTTGATTAACTAGTGAACTTTTTCAGTGCCTAGCATGTCAGGGAGCCCCATTGCAACAGGTAATGGCAGTGGAAGCATCCTACTCAACTTTGACCGTGAAGAACATACAGGGCCTAGCGGTGTTGGACAACATCAACGACTACAACCGCTATCACAACAACAGCAGCAGCAGCAACAACAGCAACAGCATGGTAGGGCATCGTCTGACATGGATGTTCCCTGTTAGCCCTCCCAGCATTTTACATGGAGTTTCCATATGGTGTATGGTGCAGATAGTTGTACACATGGGTTTGAAAACCCAAAGTATTGTTGGCATTTTGACTGGGTGGTGGAACAATATACTTGTTTACATCGATATATTTTTACATGCTGTATAGAATTCTTTCATCAGACTCTCTCTGTCTCTGACTTACACACACCAACCCCTTTTCCCCCCACACATGTGGTCACAGCCAGTCACGGCTCTACTATCGTTCAAGTCAGTAGTTTGCAAGACAGGTGCTGTCAGAAGTGTACTTGAATGTCTGGAAGGTTCTTAGTGACCAACTCGCTAATGACTCACTAACTACGGACATATGATCAAGTCAAGACATGGGAGTCTTACATGAGAATGATCTGATGACCGGTTTTATAATATAATTCCTATAATGCCTTTGGATTGAACCTGACACATTTTGTACAAGTTAATACGGGGATATAAAAGGTATATCGTTACAGAACCAAAATATACTGATATATTAATTTTTGTTCATACCGCCCAGCCCTAGTTCTTCTTCTGCATGCACCCTCTGCTCACTGGCAACCATGTAAGCTTTCACTCTCATAGTAGTCTATGCGTGATTGCTTGTTGATTCTAATGACAAAAGATCTATAAGAGTCATAAAGCAGATAAAAGCATATGTACAAATTGTATGTATAATACACTATTCAAAATTCAAGGTTCACTAGCTTTTTTTCTGGGCTCCCGGACTGAGAATTAAACCTAGACTGTGTATGTGGGACTTTTTTGGGTCCATTATTGGTTTCATACTCATGCAGCATGATCCATGTCTGCATTAATTAAGCAATATGCATTTTATCTTTACATGATTGAACTGGATTATATTATCATTATAATGCTTAGTATTGAGCCCTACCACAAACCCCAAAGTTCAACATCTGATGTTTTCATTCCAGGATACCACTTAGTGCCAGACGCTAGCCAGACCATCACCAGCAGCCGACTCTACCATGAGTTTGCTGTGCCTCAACACCCAGGTGGGAAATAGGCAGGATCTGATGTTACTATCTTTGTAACTTGATGATGCATCAAGCATAAGCTGAATCTTATCTTATTGTGTCTATAACTGAAATGGAGAAATCAAGGGTTTTGTGTCTGGTGTAGGAAGCTGAATCTATTTGTCCCCATTAGTAATTACCAAGATCAGTTTCTTCCTAGTTGTGTGCCACTACAGAAAACTCCTCAAACTATACCTCACATTTACTTACATACTACTCGCATATAAATTGTTGATATTAATTAAGTTTATCTACTTGCCTTCACATTCAGGACTACTCCTGCACACCAGAGGAAGCATCACAGGAAAGCGGGAGCGGGAGTCGGAACGTGAAGGGTCAGGGGAGGAAGACCCAGCATCCTGTTCTGTGCACAAGATACAGAGGCAGAGTGCAGAGGTCAGCATCAGTTTGATTACACTTTAATGACTTTCAAAACAATAAAAAGGTCACTGTAAATAGCATTAGAAGATAAACGGGCCAAAAATTGTGCTTTTGTTGGATACTATTTACAGCAGTGGATTAAGACATACAGTATTTGGTGCTTAGGTGAGTATGTCTAGCAGCAGCGTGGTATGTGGGAGAGAAAGAGGAGAGAGAAAAGAGGAACAGGCAAAAAAAGAACAACAATAATATGGTGCAGCAGACAAGTAGCAAATTGGATTAACTGGAGGCTTTTAAGTTCGTTACTGAACATTATATCAGTAGAGAATTACAGTAGGACCAGTCTAGAAGTAGCAAAAGCATGGAGTAGTTTTTCAACATCACTTCGAGACATGATGTTTCTATTCCTCAGGTAGAAGAAGACAGTTGTACAGATTTCGTTTTATGTATTGGTAAAAGGAGATATCCTGGTCAAAGATAACTCAGTGATTCCTCACTGTACTTGAGGCCAATGCTATATCATCCATGGTGGGAAGTTGGTTGGATAATGTTTCACTGACGTTTTGGGGGCCAAATAGAATAATCTCTGACTTGTCTAGGTTGAGGACTAAAAAAGTCCAGGAAATGCAGGTTTTTTTGTCTTCTAAGCATGCTTGAAGTTTGACTAATTGATTTGTTTTATCTGGTTTAATAGATAAATATAGCTGGTGTCATCTGTCTTAAACATGCTTGATGTTTAAGCAGCCTAGGTAATACTAGGTACAACAGAGCTATGACTCTTTGTCAGCCTAGCTAAAGTGCTGAAAAGAACCCTGGGGTTGTTCTTATTTGCCTCTATTAGTAATGAATAATATAAGGTTCTTGCATTGCGAACGCTTTTTTATAAATTATTAAACTGTCTTTTCAGGTTAGGCAAGATTAATCTGAATTAGCGGAACACCACCTCCTTTTAAGCTTTTGGTAACGAACACAGACAGACAGTGTTAGTTAACACACACATGCAGATCTGCACTTTATTGCTTCTTAAACAGTGAAAATCCACTAAGGAATAGCTCCACAAAACCCTCTATTAAACAACAAACACTAGTCGTATTGGAAATTAGCTTCAACAAATGACCTGATACCTTTTTTGTGTCAGAATTCCAAGAAATGAGGGTTTTGTGGCAATTTACAAATACAGCTCATCTCTGATCTAGAGGAGAACTCACAGCTAAATTTAACATAGCTGTCAGTGCAAGAGAAAACTGCACTGTTTTGACATTTGGTCACATTACTCTAAAACCGTCCTAAAGTCTAAAAAAGTCCTTTTATTGTGAGAAGCATATGACTGGTGAGTTTTCCTCCATTATGATTGACTGTTGACTGAAGAAGAGAAGAAAAGAAGCAAAAGAAGTTGATGTGAGTTGAAAGGAGAATCTTAGGGTAGTCACCCACTCTAGCTACACCAACATTGCGCAATGCACACTAATGGAGAATAGAAAAAACAGAGCAAAAATCACCTATGGGAAGCTGAATGATGACTCCCATAGAAAAAAATTTGGGGGTGGGCGTTAGCATTCCACAATTGATAAGAACTGGAGGTACCAAACTTTTACAAGGACATTTTTATTTAAAATCTCTTCCACACGGCGGAGTCGATAGAACCACAGCTATTTGTAACCACTGCAAAGTTGAATTATTATTATTATGACCGAGTTGAGCTTTGCGACGTGTGTGTCTGTTCGTGTTCGCTATGTGCACCAGAGCAGAGCTCTGCCGTTCACGACACAGAAATATAAATATAAATAAAATAAATGCGACATGTAAAGACAGAAATTACATTAGATAAACAACATGCTGCTGTTTAGTTATACTAATAAAAGAACAAGGTACACAGGTTGTCCTAGACTCTGAAACTAGTTTTTCTATAATAAAGTAGATGGACGTTATCTCCTGGCAAATAGCTTAGATTTTCTATTTGATTTGATTACATTAATGTTTAAGCTGAGTCTTAAAAGAAATGTTTAACTGCTACTGTATGAGAGGAATACTCCTATGAAAAATAATCTTATTTGTTTTAACTGTTTGAAGACTAAATATTAAAATATTTAATCGCAGAAAGATCTTGTGACTAATCACGATTAAAAATTTTAATCGTTGCCCAGCACTAGTTACAATACAATGACAATACAGCAGTATTTGTATTAGGCCTATCAAAATAGTGCCTCCTTTATAGCACTAGGCAGGTGTGGAGTGAAGCAAGGCTAATGAGAACTAATGCAAGTTATATGCTACAGTTTACGGCCAACTAAAGTAGGATGCATGGTATTCTGCATTTTGTGATTTTGGTCAAGCATATTATCTAGTTTATCAGGACAAAGACGGGGACACCTAAGTGGCAAAACAGTCTACGAGCATAACCGTGGGAAATATAGGCTATAGGTGCTAGCAGTGGTGTAGTGTAAGCTCCTCCTCCATGTGCACCGACAGTTTATTTAGTTAGTTTTTGCATTAATCCTGTGGGTGAAGTGGCCACAATAATTCATTTTGGCAGGGCATGGCCCCCAAAAAACCTATAATGTTGCCTCCAAATTGACTATATCAAGATATTATATCAGGCAGACACAGCAGATGTGATGTTTAGTATTAGCTGAAATGTGCAAATGCGAGGGTTAAGGGGAATAAATTAGCTGTTTTTCTAGAGATTTGCCACAGGGAAAAGTACAGTGGTATAACCTGCTGCACCATGACAACTCCTGATGGTGTCATCATAAGTTGAGAGCAACCTCCCTTTGTATGTGACTGTCATGGAAAACTATTCCGCTGTAGGTGTTTTGATGCAGCAAGCGCAGGTTTGCCTTTACATTTCATAATGAATTAGAAATGTGATTTCTGAAGCACTTGAGCTACTTTTGGCAAGGTCATCATACAACAAACCGATGTGCCTTAGTGCATAGTTTCTCTCTGCTCCCACAACAAAGTAAATATTCATCACACATTCTGTTTGTAACAGAGAGCATCATCTATGCAAATGTCAGCCTTTCACAAGTTTTCCACGCTCACAATAAAAAATACAAAGCAGATATTTGAATTCAGGATTCAAACTATGCAAAACAATGGTTCAAGTGAGCAAAGGAAACAGTGAAAGGAAAAGTGTGGGAAAAGAGGAGTCACTATTGTTTTTCACTTTAACATTCACTCTCAAGGTTTTTCTCCCCATAGATAATACGGTGTTCTTGTGTGTCTTTCTGCAGACCACCTAGGAAAGGCGGAGATGACACTGTCTGAATTCACGTAGAGTCATCACCCAGCCAGCAGAGAGAGGCAATCCCAATGTCTCCACCTGTCCTCCAAACACACAGAGCTCCACACCAGACCATTTCCTCCTCCAATGCAGGGCCTCCAGAACGGCTTTCTGCCATTACAGTTAGAAATCCAGCTGGGGTGTAAACACAAAGGTGAAAATGTGAATTTTGACTCTTTCTCTATGTTTTTTTTTACAAGCCTCCTAACATCTGACCTCTTGTAAGTGGTGTGCAGATTGGCATGGCTGCTTTAGAGGAGTGTGCACAGAAACAAAACACCTCAAACTTACAGCTCGACAAATTATTTGTAACAAAATAAAATAAAATAAAGTTTAAAAAAAAAACTTCATTATTGTCTTAAAACTGCTGCCACCAGCCAGTATACATATACTGTACAAACACAGAAGCAGCTATAAATGTAAGTCATAGAATAGTCAGTGTTTTTAAAAGCTTCAAATAAAACATCAAACTCTACACAAGCTACCTATGTTAGGGTGATAGAGAGTTTTTGGTACTTTTACAGCTTCGTAATATGTGCATCCATCCTAAGTGTGCTACAGTACATCACATAGTGTTAACCAGCAAACACAGTCTCACTCCAGCAACATGTTAGACCCTATCTTAGAAAACACTTTATACTAATTCTGGTGCATGTTTATATGTCTTGTGTTGTATTTAGGCTAATTAGATTTTTAACTAATTAGATTTACCCAGAAGATGTTAATGTGGACAGGTTTTAATTTGTTAAATGACTTATTACTGCGTTTTCAACCCTGCTTTTACCAGGTGCAAAGAATAAAAACAAATCTATATTTACAGTAACAGCCTGGCAGGTTGTTTCAGGGATTAAGAGTAATTTCTCAGCTTCAGTGTAAATATACAGGTGCTGGACATCCAGTTCTTGGTCTGTCAAAACAGCGCCTTCTTTTCAGCACTAGGCAGGTGTGGAGTGCAGCGGGGGTAAAGAGAACTAACGTAGCCCAAAGTTATATGCTACAGTTTATGGGCAACTAAAGTAGGATGCATAGTATTCTGCAGAGTGATACTGGCGAAGTATATTATCTAGTTTATCAGCACAAAATTCACAGTAACAGCCTGGCAGGTTGTTTCAGGGATTAAGAGTAATTTTTCAGCTTTAGTCTAAATATACAGGTGCTGGACATCCAGTTGATGAGTGAACACAAATGTGATAGTTGATTCCACAGGAACTAGGACCTGTCACTGCCTGGTTAGAAATTATATCAGCAGCTAAAAGCAGTGTTTAGTTTATAAGATGTCCAGTACATGCATCTCAAAGTTACAGTACATATATTTTACACAGTGGTTTCTGGTTTCAGTTGTTGGTCTTTAAAAATGTGTTTACACTGTGTTACTGTCGATTAAGTAGAAGATATTGAGTTGGTTCACTCTGGCTGTAAAACTGGCTTTAGAATGTGGCATTATGGGTGTAAGGGTTCCTGTGTAGCTTTAATTGTAGTTTTTGCAGAAAGTACCCTGGTGTGACGTCTGTAACCTTTTCCTAGTTAGTTTTGTTTTTTATAAACTATTTAGATCCTGAGCCTTTGATACATGACATTTTTCTTTATTGTTAGCATCAGTCAAACATGAGCAGGCTCTGTTGTGTGTATGTGGTCTTTTCCCACAGTTCTTTATCATGTACCAATCGCCTCTATGGTTTCACACGTGTGGAATTCCAGTGTTTTTGCTGTAGGATAGACTTTTGTATCGCTTGGCTCACAGCTGTTGACCATCAGAGCCTGAATGATCCTTCTGGAGTATGTGACATCAGCCACTAGAAAGTCAGTCACATTTTCACCTCTCTGTTTCCCCCCATGAATCCTCATTGTTTCTGAAAATGTAACAAATGCATGTCTCGAGACAAATCACTTCTGAGTAACTCTGAGTCATTCTGTGGTGTTGAAAGGTAAAATGTCGAAATGTTTTTTTTTCTTTGAAAACTTGCTTAACAACCAAAATATGCAGCATTTAATAGAAGAGCGGCTGGTTAGGAGTAAAATATCTGTCAGGCATCACATGGACGGTGAACAAGAGCTATTGGTTACGGCCTCCTCTCAAAAGAGTCATGTTTTTTCTAAGATTTCTTATAAAAACCAAAAAGTTGTTAAACAAAAATGGGCGGGGAAAAAATCTAACAGTAAGTTGAGTGAACACAATCAAAGACAGGTGACAGCGTCTGATCCAAATGAGCCTAATTCTGTCAGTAAAACAGAAACCAACATTCCTCAGAAACAAGTAAACCCTCCTGTTGAAGGATTTCTACTACTGTACAGGGAGTTCAACAATATGTACATACGGCTGCTTGCGGCATTTTGCGATCCACATATTTTTGACATTGGACAAAAATAACAATAGCAAAATCACTACGATTTAAAACTTAGTTTGATTGTTTAAAAAATGCAAAAAGGGTTGCAAAATGGCCACTATAAAGTTGCGGGTATTATGTAACAACATTGGAAAGATGGTGTCTTATTTAGGTTCCATCTACCCTCCACTATCACCTTTACTCCTCATGAGAAAGGCCAAATGAACCAGAAAATGGGTAATTCCCCCTGTAAAAGACACATACCCAGTGTGGTTTCTATCACTTCACGGGACATTACATTGACTTACCCTAAACACACTTAAACCTTGAACCAAGTCATCAGTCTGTGAAATTGAGTGATTTCCTCAAGGGGACGAGTATCTGGTCTGCATGAAGAAGACCATGTCCCCATAACTATTATGTAAGTTCTCAAAAACACCAAATTAGTAACAAATAACAACTTGCACTAATTCATAGTTGCTGATCTGTTCCGCTTTGCTGTGTTTTCATCATGTTAATCTTCTGTCAGTGAGACTCAGCACTTCCTGCTGATGTTTCTGCAGTAAAAGCTCTCCTTGTAAAGGCTGCCCCATGACAAGCTCAAGCTCTTTTAATGTGAAACACATAGAGAAAGTGTTGAGTTCATAGAAACAGCAGAACAATCACAAATCAACACAACAAAGTGGAGCAGATCGGAGGACTTTTATTAAAGATACAATACTTCAATGCCATATACATACATACGTACATACAGCGGGGGAAATAAGTATTTGACACATCAGCATTTTTATCAGTAAGGGGATTTCTAAGTGGGCTATTGATGCAAAATTTGGTGGATGGGATGGTGGAGATAAAGCGGAGGGAGGGGAAGATGCAAAGTAATGTAGTGTTTCTGTATAATAATTCTGTATGTGCACAAGAGGATTTAAACATTGCTATTTTTTGTAGCTTTTATCACTATGGAAGAACAAGTTGAACCAAGTTTTTATTCTTGCTTTATTTTTTTGTTTTGTTTTAGTTTTTCCTTCTGTAAGACAGAGGTGAAAACGGACGCAATCTATCATCTCTGTAATATTACTGCTATTTCTGTCTCTCCTTGTGTTGTCAAAGGCTTTTCTTGTGCTTGATCAAGTTCATGGCAGGAAATTAAAATTGTTACAACTTGACACGTTTTTGTTTTTCTTCATTAGTAGTGACACAATATTTGACCATTAACTGTACATAGTACAACTTTGATAGTGTACGAGGAGGAATGTGGCTCTTTTAGAATATCCAACCAGCTGATAACTAAATCTAGTTTTAAATGTAAAACAGAGATTATTGTAGGGAAAGCAGTAGATATATCTGCTGGTAGGCTTTCATGAGTGAGCCATGGATCTAATGTGAAAGTAGGTGGGCGTGATTATGAACACCTTAATTTATTCAGTATTCAAGTTTTTTTTGCTGCTGATGAAACAGAAGAACAGAGTTTCAGTGACTACGTCAGCAGTTCTTTAAAGCAAGCTGAGACAAGCTTAAGATGATGAAAACGAATGGTGATCTCTGTGATGTTGTGATCCGGCTCTCATAGGACAGGAGTTTAAAAATCACGTATTATCTAAAAATAGGTGGAGGATTGCATCATTTTCATAGTCTTAGTCATTTTAATTTGCAGATACAAGATTGTATCATAGCATGTATTTATGACTCACTACAGCTTTGTAAATCATATACTGTAAATCAAGCAGTAAAGTCACACTAAGTTTTGTTTACTGTATTTAAAAACTACTAGAGTCTGCTGGCACTCCTCTACTTTTATTTATATTGTTAATACTAAGTAAAATAAAGGTTGTATGTTCTGTATGTGTAGTTTATTTTAAAGTGACTGGTTTAATTCACTTTAAACATCAGCAAAAAAGAATGAAATAATCAGAATCCATACATTTCAAATTGGTTTCATTTTAGATGAAATATTCTGATAATTTTGTTAAAAAAGTAGTAATGGCATAGTTCAGTTTTAGAAACTGTTATTTGAAACCCAAATACACAATATTTTTGCTTGCATGAGTGTATTTATGTTTACACAACTGTGGAAAGAGGTACATATGGTCTAGCAGTGAGTCTGATATTATTCCTGTTGTACTAGATAGTATTAACTTATTGGCTGACTTGCTATGTTTTGTGTTGTAAGTACTAATGGCAGAGCTGCTATTTGCCTTATTACAAGTCAGTGTAGTGTCAAATTGATGTTAAAGCTGTTATTTAAATGTAAAAATTGAACATTTTGAGGCTTTAATAAAGTACAGCATAAAGGTATTATCAATCAAATGTTCATAAAGTCTCACTTTAAATGTTATGTAAAATCTTCTATATCATTATGTCATGACATGATGCGGTATAGTTAAACTGGATTTCAATTCAATAGTTTCTAAGGGGACGGTTGTCTGCTGCAGAGGCTGGAGCTTCACTGCTTAAGTTGAGCTTCATTGTTGGATAAGGTAGAATAGCTCAGGTTAAACTACACTATTGTGATAAATTGGTATGAAGGAGCTTCTCAAATAGGTTTAAAGGTTTCTGTCTGAGTCAATGAAAGAGTAGAGATAAATACTAGGTTAAATACTGTAGTGTGTGGGAGGTTTCACTATGAAATTCTACAGTATGTGTGTGTGTCTGTGTGAGTCTCATCTATGATCTACTGTATGTTCTACCGTCCTCTAACATTGCTCCGAATAGAGATGTTGGCTGGTACTCCTGTTACTTTAAGACTCAATGCGAAATACAGTATGGATAAGTGTGTCTAGGCACACTATTTGAAAGATCAAATTAACTAGTCTTCCACATTTAACGACACTGTTGACAAGCCAATATACAGAATGTTCCCTGCTTAAACGATATATGGTTTTAATTAGTATCAATTATTATTATTATTATCATTATTGAAAAGGAAGTTTAACATCAGCTTTTCTTTTATGGAGAAAGGACAGATATCACATATATAAATTCCTCCATTATTAAGCCATGTCCACCATCTGCAGTCCACCCTTGCTATGACTCTTAAATCATAACTGGTTGCCCCTCTGTAATTTTATTGTGAGTCAGTAGTCAGTGAAAGTACAGTGGCATTTCTCCACTGTTCCCTGAACTGCATTCATGCCCGCTTTCAGATCACTCATGTCAGACTCAGTCTTCTGTAAGAACATTGTAATCTTAGGCAGTTCCACCATAGTGGAAGTGTCTGTGAGCATGACGCATGAGCAGCTGTCTTGCTCCACTGGATCTTGTAGAAACCATTTGAAAAGATTTTAGTCTTCCCAGAGAAGCAGTGACCTTAATTATTGCAAAATGGAATTGAAACTACCAGGACTCTTACTAAAGTTGACCTCTGGGCCAAACTAAGTATCGGGGTCATAGGCTTGATCTCTACTGAACTCTGTTTTATCGCAGCCTGCTGGTGTTGCAGCTTCTCTCCTTTATAACCACATTCTACAGTGCAGCATTCTACAGCTCAAGAGAGTGACAATGTATCTGATGACACTACATGCACTAAACACATAAAACATTACATTTTTATTTAGTGCTGACCACTGCATTTACTGGTTACATTGAGCAGCATTGCAGCTGCCAGGTAGTTTTACCTGTCACTAATGAAAATGAATTCTGCAGCTGACACCAGAGAGCTGCCTAAAATCATTATACACACATTAGAAACAACCAATACAAGAATTTGCAATGTCTTGAAAAAAGTTGGGAGGTTTGAAACTCCACAAATCGTCTACTGCCCCTCTGGTCATCTGTTCCAGTTGCCCCTGCTGTGTTCAGTCTCTTCTTGGGTCCAAAACACAAGCTCAGCTATTACAGTTTGGTCATTTATTGTTGAACTTTCCAGCTCTTCTGTCCTCACTTATTTCCTCCTTTCACCAACTTGCTTACTTTTAATAATTCAGAAGTGACAAATCTCTTCCCCATGGAATCCCCAAACATAATCTACATGCCAGCTCTTTAGAAATAGCACAACAAAAAATTACCACCCACCTGGTATTCACTGGTAGCCTAGAGCTACATGCACATACCATGTAACCACAACGCTGTGGGTTCACGTCTGACTGGGGACCATGGCACACCCTCTCTTCTCCCCCATGTTTCTTGTCTGCCTTTCTGGCATTCTGCACTTAATGCCTAAGATTTGACATTTCCATAAATATCTAGGATTGTTCTTGTGTCAGTGTACCTACTGGGAGAAGTAAAAGCAGGAGGTGACTCACTGAAGAATGTGTTCAGCTTTAGGCTACAAATCAGTAGCTTACATCAGATATCTAATTGCAGTGGGTTGCAATTATGTTTGTGGCAGCTCTAGGAATTACATTTGTGTGGGACTTTTATTCTACACCCAACATGTAAATTCACCTTCTGGGAAGACACACAGGAGTTTTACAATACCCGAGCTGATACTGGCTGACTGTGTAACATTCTGAGAGCTTTGTCTGCATTCCTGCTCATTATTATGCAATAAATGATGAAACTAATTTTTATTTCACTCTCACATTACTCACTGTCCCTGCATGAAGCAGTGGCTCACTTTGCAGAAACTGCTTGGATTCACAAATCATACCATACAGAACAGAAAAGCCAAATTGCTCAAATTCCAACAGTTTTATCAGCCAGAGTAGGAATTGCTGAAATGCAGTTGGATTGTAAAGAAAGATTATTTTCAGTTTAACCTGACAAAAAAGAAAAAAAGAGAAATCTGATCTACATACATCATGCAGTGAAATCACTGAAAGTTGCTCAAAAATCTGAATCAAATGCTTGTAAAGCAAGGGCCTCATTATTGTCTAAATGCTATAGAGAGAATCTCAAACTACTAATGGTTAATCATTAATTTAACTAATATACCACAGTTTCAGTGATTAATTTAGCTATTGCTGACACAATCCTAATGCATCATTTATTGCTCACGCATTGTAATTCAATAAGCATTAGTAGTACTGCTGTTAGTGGTTACAGTAATATTAAACTTCTGAACAGAAACCAGGTGATATTTCAACAGCTTACATATGTAAAGTTTGGGCAGGGACTGACTAAGACACAGCGTAGGCAGTGGGCAGGTTCCCACATGCCCCACATGAGTGTGCCAAAGGGACAGCCTCCTGTGTGGGAGTGTGTGTGGGCTTCCCCAAACCACATTCACACAAAGCCGTGGTTCCATATTTATTTTAGTCATAGCAGGATTCCCCAACCCGCCTCCATAAACAATTCCTCTCGGTATTCCTGTGTCTTTTGTGGTTTGTTGCCTGGAACCAGAAATAATGTATGAGGTGCCAAAACTGAACATGAACTTCTGTTTGGCTGTTACAGTATTTATACTACAGAGTGCCAGTCTGGACTTTTTTTTTATTTTATTCAACTTTTATATATACAGGTAATCCCAGTGAGACACATAGTCTCATTTGCAAGAGAGACCTTCAACTATGAATGTGTATAAAAAGCAATCAAACGTATATTAATAATTATATAAGATCAAATATGCATCCCATAAATGCTCTATTCCAAACAGGAAATTTAATTGATCATAAAAATAAATGAAGGTAATGTAAAGTTAACCTAAACTTAATTTAAAATAAAACTAAAGATATTTTAAAGACTTTCAAACAACCATAAGCTGATACTTCCTGCATTTACGACATTGAATTTATGGCTTTTTTAAGGACCTGGAAGTTTTCACTAAATAAAGCCAAAACAGAGCAATGAAGCAGACAAAACACAAACACTCACCCCCAATCATGTCACATCAAGTTACAAATAAATATCATATTGGGATGACAATATACACCCGCTGCTGTCCGCCCCCGGTGTGTTTCCCTCAATGCAAATGTGTTATTTCGTAACTGCTGTGACGGGAGGATAAAACTGCAAAGGTGCACTGAGAGAGGTAGATCCCTGCATCACCGTCAGACTGAGTTTAGACAACTGAGGGAAACTTGTGTTTCACTGCATTTGTTCCAGCCTCAGCATGAACTTCACTGCTCTTCTGGTGAGTACTGCCTGATGAATGAACTGTTCTGGACTTTGTTACTTAAGGGTTTAAGAGGATGCAGTGATGTCTTTTCATTTGTACATTAGTGTTAATGTTTGCAAATACATCCAGAGTAATAATATTAGACTTGATATATTCCGCTTCCAAGTAAAGTAGCAGTGAAAATATCTCTTCCAAGAACAGTAGTGAGAGAAAAATTCATTATGCTATTCATTAAAAAATACATCATTGATAGAAATGCATCAAATCCAGTGTGCAGCAAAGAGAAATCTAATTTCAGAAAGTTCTTTGCTTGTTATTTGGCTATTTTAGTAAAAGAGAATAAAAACTGATAATGTATCTTTATGTATCTATCTAGTGTTTCCAGGTTTTACTGGTACTAATGGAGACAGCGTGCAGCAGCCCTCTACCTCAGTGTAAAAATATCAAGTCAAATATCTTTCATCACATGCACGACTTCAAACATGTGTCCAACCTTGGGAACTCTTCAGTTGCCCCCTGGACAATGATGTGAGTTGTTTTTCTTTCTGAGATCCCAACTTTCTAATAAGTCTGGGAGTCAGGTTATGCTCAAACAGAATGGGGGCCACAGTGTTGTTTAAACACAGGAACAACAGTCCACAGTTACACCCTGGAAGACTTGAGTATGTCTTCATACTGGCACACTGTATACTTAGTCATAGTTGCTTGGTCAGCCAGCTTCAGAAACACTCTCCATGGCTGGAAAGTAACTAAGTAAATTTAACCAAGTCCCACCTTAAAGTATAATTTCAAGGTACTTCTAGTTTACTTGAATATTTCCATGGTATATTTTATTTTTTACTACATTACATTTGACAAGCTTAGGTACTATGTAGATAGACATTTTAATAGAAATAGAATGAATTATTACAGTTAAACTACCTGTCAGTACATAAATGTTTTTTACACAGTGTTTTTTCTCTTAATGAGTACTCTGACTTTTGGTATTTCTCAGTGTTAATGACACTTTTTTTTTAAATGATATAGAATAAATCCATTTCCAGTGATAGAACTGCACTGAAAGAAACAGATGTAGTCTTGGTGTCATTTCTTTCACAATTTTTGCCTCCTTGCTTCCAGCTATAGCTCAGTTTATTAATTTAGTTTATTTGTATTTGCTTTATTTCAGATATGACACTGTAGCAGACAGAGAACCAGAGCGCATTCTACATGCTAAGTGCGAAGTGTGCACTGTGCCGGGCATGATCGCCAAGCCCATCACCTTCCAGGTTCATGTCTCCAGTTATGACAAAGACACTCAAACCTGGAAGAGGTGTCCCTATGAAGTGGCTGTCGGATGTACTTGTGTCAGGGAATAACAGCGAGAAAGCAATGAACAGCGGACATAGGGATAGATCATAGTCTTTGATGAAGCTGCAGTTGTAGTTGTTATAGACCATATCATGTCTTTCAACAACATAGATTTTTGATCTGTTTTGGAGCATTAGTCTTATAGTAAAATAGGAAAATACTTCATTCACTTACATACTTTATCATTAGATGTGCATAGATCTAATATATTTATGGAACAGAATTAAATACAGAATATATTAATATAATTCTCCATTGTTTATGATGGTTAAATATAATTTCTTTGTAGAAATGATCATAGCCGCAGTTGTATGTATGTCAGTGACATAAATTAATAAATTAAGTACAGTATCATGTTGTTACATGGGATATGTTGCCATATTTTTGGCAGTTTCACGCATTTCAAAGCAACATGTTGTCAGTGAGAATACAATTGTGTGAGAAAACATCCAGATATGCAGTATATGAATATCGTTACATGTATCATATAATGTGCAATAACCACATGATAGAATATATGTGTTCAGTACAAATGTGCAATTTATTTATTTGACATTGTGTGCTTTATAAAATGTTACCATGTTTGAGTTTACCATACTCTTATTAAACTTCATTAAATGAAATATTTTACTTAAATGCTTGTTTTTTATTAGCACTCTGTCCAGGATGAAACACAACAATCATGGCAGCATGGAATAGCACTGTAATTTAATTAAATTAAATCAATTCAGTTTTATTCATATAGCAGTATATATATGTATATGTATATATATACATAAATATATTTACATATGTATATATATATATATATATATATATATATATATATATATAACAGACCTATAACACTGAGACTGTCTGCCACATAGAGATTGTCTGCTCCAAGACCATCGAAATTATACAAATCAAAAATCAACAAAAGAGGAGTGAATCATAAGAACTTAATAAAAATAAAAGTTACTGCTCTTACAGAACAATATAAAAACAGAACAATTAAATGTGGATTATTAAATATCAGATCTCTCTCGTCTAAATCCTTCTTAATTAACAACTTGATAAGTGAACATCAGATAAATTTATTTAGTCTCACTGAAACCTGGCTGCCGCAGGATGAATATCTCATTGGCAATGCTACAGTCTCATTCCATACAATACTCGATGCTGTTGCCCCTCTGAAAAAGAAGGAAGTTAATCAGAAGAGGTTAGCTCCATGGTACAATTCACATATTCGTACCTTAAAGCAAACATGCTAAAGTAGGTGACGCTCCACTAATTCAGCCTGGAAAGACGGCTTAATAGCGTATAAAAAAAAACCTCCGTAAAGCTAGCACTACATACGAATAAGAACAACCCCAGGTTTCCTTTCAGCACTGTGGCCAAACTGACAAAGAGTCATAGCTCTGTTGAACGGAGTATTCCCTTATCTCTTAGCAGTAATGACTTTATGAACTTCTTTACAAGTAAAATCGTAACTATTAGAGAAAAAATGTATCAGACCCTCCCTGCAACTGGCATAGACGGAACATGTCAAGCAGTTCTTGACTTGTTTTTAAGACTTCAGTCTTACTTAGAATACTTCCATCCTGTAGATCATGCAGAGTTAATTTCAATACTTAATTCACCAAAACCATCTACTTCACTCCTAAACCCCATCCTGACTAGACTGCTCAAGGATTTCAGGCTCTTTGTCAGTACGTCCATTTTAGAGCAGATAAATATATCTCTATTAACAGTTTATGTAACACAGGCCTTTAAGGTAGCTGTATCTCTCCTGAAAAAAACCTACTCTTGACCAGATTTTAGCCAATTATAGACCAATATACAATTTGCCCTTCCTCTCTAAAATCCTTGAAAAAACTGTTGCAAAGCAGCTTTGTGAATCTGGGAACAATCTATATGAAGATTTCCAGTCAGGATTTAGAATAAATAATAGTACAGAAACAGCACTGATCAAAGTCACCAATGATCTTCTTTTAGCTTCAGTTCGGTACTACGGTGAGGAATCTTTGAAGTGGAGTCATCTTTGACCAGGATATCTCCTTTAACAGTTATATAAAAGAAATATGTAGAACTGCCTTCTTTCACCTGAAGAATATTTCTAAAATCAGGAGCATCCTGTCTCAAAGTGATGCTAAAAAACTAAACCATAAATTTTGTTACTTCTAGGCTGGACTACTGTAATTCATTACTGATTGGATGTCCCAATAACTCACTCACAAAAAGGGAATGCAGACAGACAACTCCTACCAGCCTGCCTAGTGTTTTGTCTGCTTCTTCTTGTGGTTGTCTTAGATTTACCTGTTGTTCTTTTCTCTCTCTTCTTTCAACTCACCCCAACCAGTCGAGGCAGATGGCCACCCACCATGAGTCTGCTGGAGGTTTCTTCCGTTAAAGGGAGTTTTCCTCTCCATTGTCACCTCAGTGCTTGCTCAAGTGGGACTGTTGGGTCTTCCACATTATTCTTTAGTTACCTATACTCTGTAAGGTCGTAAACTTTATAGTGTAAAGTGCCTAGAGATGACTTTTGTTGTGAATTTGCACTATATAATTAAAACTGAATTGAACTGAATTAACATTTCAACCTAACAACAAAGAAGGTTTGCCAGGACTCATATTCCAGATATCTTCACAGTAGTCTGTGTGCTACGTGACAAAACAGACAGTGAATGAATTGACACATGAGAAGTCACGCGATTCAAACATACATACGTAAGCTACTGTAGATATTAGAAAATATAAACTTTATATTGTGAGAAATTAAGATTTGGTTTTATTTTATTATCAAGAAATACCAGAATTTGCACATTATTTAATAATTTTGTCTGTCTGATTACATCATTTCTAAAAACTAAATAAATTAGACAGTTATTAAACAGTTACTCACTACTTGAGTAGTCTTTTCATCAAGTACTTTTTTACTCTTACTTTAGTAATTTTTTGGATGACTTTTACTTCTACTTGAGTAATATTATTGTGAAGTAACGCTACTCTTACTTGAGTACAACTTTTGGCTACTCTATCCACCTCTGTATAAATTTCTAATATACTAGCTCACAAAATTAAGGGTGGTTAAAAACAATTAATTATTAAGAACTATGTGCTTAACACTTCTGGTACTGGTGGAATATTAT
Organism: Ctenopoma multispine; assembly: GCA_034779795.1. NCBI lineage: Eukaryota > Metazoa > Chordata > Actinopteri > Anabantiformes > Anabantidae > Ctenopoma > Ctenopoma multispine. Next base: position 22,420,381 of record JAUYWH010000025.1, read on the forward strand.
TTTGAAATCCCTAGGTGGGGTGAAGGCAGAGGTCTCCCTGTTAAGCCCTTGTTAGACAGGGTATATGCAATCTTGTTGCATTCATCAGTCTGTTTATGTAACGGCATTCTGTCATTCAGACATTGGTCACTTTTACATTAATGTTCGTCACAGCTTGATTCAGACATACTAAACTGTGTGACAGAGAGAGACACAAAGCACGCTTGAGATATTTGTCATAACTCTAACCCTTGTCAAATTATTTCAGGTTCAGGCCAACTTGTGCACAGGCATCAAGGCATCATGAAAAGTGTAACATAAATCCTTTGTTTAACTAAAAACATTAATAACAGACAAAACATTTTGATGCTCTGAGCTGCTTTTTGCATTATTCAGCACAATAAATTAATTGATACATTCGGTCCACAGAGTTTTGAATTTTGCATGCAAGTTAAACATTACATTATTTGTATAAATTGTGTGTGTCACATAATCAAGGTAACATACCAGTCTCAGTGATAATATTGTGTACTGACTGCAGCTTGTCCTTGAATCTTGTTGGGGTGTTAGGGTCTGTTGTTGTTGAATACTTACATTTGCCTCTCTTTCCCTCACATGTGCTTCTCTCTCCATGTTTTTCCACCAACAATGTGAGTTCCCTTCAATAGTGACTTTAAACATCTAGATCTCTGTACAGGGGATCGATAAATTATTATCTTCCTATCTTATATTAATATTATACTACTGTGGTTGCTATTATACTACATACTGTGTACTGTTATACTGTAGCACCCACCATCCTGCTAGATGCAGTTGGATTTCAGCAGTTGCGGGTAACACAGTCACTACCACTAGCCACTTTGGTGGCTTGAATTTCCCTTACAAAAAAAGTCTAATAAAAGTTTATTTTTACAAGTATACTTAAGTAATTTTCAAGTATACTTACCAAGTATACTTTGTGGAGTAAGTATACTAATGACGGGCCAGATAAATATTCAGAAAATTTAACTGAAATTTTTGAACTAATTCCAAACACTTCCACTGCCAGCTTTGTTTTATCACAAGCTAAACAAACTGTTTAATCAATTCATTTGCAATAGTAGGAAAGCAAGATTACATCTAAAGCTATTATATCTGCTCAATGAAGGTGGCGGACTTCAAATTCACAATCTCAGATGGTACTGTAGGACTTATTTTTGTTCATCCTCACCTCCGGCCTGGGTAGACATTGAACAAAAATCTATTCCAAATCTACTTTTAAATACCTATCTATATTCATCAGATATTAAAACACAAAAAAAAAACATGTGCATATAGCATGCTGCACATAAACACGTGGGCGTTCCTCCAGCACTCTAACAGTTCACCCCTATTTGGCGTAATGAAAAGTTTACACCTGGTAAAAATGATGCAGGATTTAGAGCATGGAAAGTTAAAGATCTGTATGTAGATGGTGTGTTGCTCACTTTTGATCAATTGTGTAAAAAATATCAAATACCCCCAAAACACGGGAATTTACGGGAATGTCCTAAGATACAGAAATTCTGGGTAGATGTTATCAAATGTTTGTCAGAGCTGTTTAATGTAAAAATCCCTCTAAATGTTAAACTATGTGCTTGGAATGTACCCATTAGAATTTACACAAACAGAGAAACTGACAAACAAAATTACTTGACTTTGGACTACTTCAAGCCAGGAGAGCTATTGCACTATGCTGGAAGTATCAGGAATGTGTGAAGAGTATGGATGCCCCTTCCTTGAGACTCTTGCTGATTGAATTGGCCTGGAAAGACAACATAACATAACATATATTACCAAAGGCAAACGGAAAGACTTTATAAATCTCTGGATACCATATATGAGCATCATAGAAACTAGAAACAGGGCTCAGCTATAGAGATGTGGAATATACTGTATATTTCACAAACTGCACCAGATGTTGGGGAACCAGGAGAATCTGACAATAAGTGGGCTACTGGAACAAGAACAAGACATTCATTGACAAGAGATGAGAACAAGGCACTGTTGGAATGCTACAAGTAACCCCAGTGAAAGACCCAACATTAAGAATAACAGCAAAACAACTAGCTCAATGTTCCAACATTCGCAAGAAACAAATGCTATCACAACTAGAGATTGATGAGATACAACACTAATGCTATGGCAGGGGGGAGCCAGGACAACAGGTCAAGGGGGAGATATCATCATCATTCCCACACTCCGAGATTGGGTATCAAGCCCCAAGAACAACAAGCCTTTGCAGGCTGATTACAAGAGTAGCTAATCTGAGAAATAAGATCATGGCTAAGCTGGAAACCTGGACCCTCCAACATTGATTACCAAGAATGAGTGAAGTACCCTCAGATGTGAATGCAGCACTACGAACAATCTATACTACGACCACCACTGACACCACTCAGCTACACCATAGCAACAGTGATCCTTGAGTTGCTTGGCTATAAGATGAACAACAGCCACAAAGAGCAGTACTCTCAATAGAAGATAATGTTAGAGGCTAAAAACTGCAGAAAGGTGTGATAAAAAAAGGGATATCTAACAGGAACAACAAACTATCCATAGCTGAGGCTGTAGAAACTGCCAAGCACCAGGCCGTGACATGACCCACCTCTACTGACTCAAGAAGCTAACAGCACTCCATGAGCACCTGGCAGCTGTGGTGGAAATTTAGAATTAGAGACTATAAGTAGGGTGGAAACCTTGATTTTCTGTGAAGAATGTTTTCTTTCTTATTAGCTTAGTTGGTATTTATATGCTTTGTCTTCTCCTACATTCATCCTGACCCATGTACTTATATCATCCTCTGTCTTATTGCCATGTCAAAGA
>JAUYWH010000025.1:22428104-22443745 GCA_034779795.1 Ctenopoma multispine
GCTTTTTCACTCTGCAGAGTGCTCCGGCACTCTGCACGACCGTTGGCCTTTCTTGCAAGGAATAAACGTTTTAAAGATAGATCAGTTGATGGGTTTTATTTCACCTCTCACCATCGTCAAGTATGTTGACACAACACAGCACAGATAAAGCAGCTGCTAATGGATGAGATCCACCCGGAATGGCTGATCGAATGCAAGACAGTCCTGATAATGAAGGACCCCCAGAAGGGACCAATTCCATCTAACTACCGGCCAATAACCTGCTTTGCACAACATGTATGCTCCTGTCAGGCATCATAGCGGCTAAGATGAGTAGGCACATGGATCAATACATGAGCGGGGCCCAGAAAGGAATTGGTAGACATACCAGAGGAGCAAAACACCAGCTACTGGTAGATAGAGCAGTCACCCAAGACTGTAAGACCGGACATACCAACCTGAGCACCGCCTGGATTGACTACAAGAAAGCCTATGACTCAATGCCTCACACATGGACCCTAGAATGCTTGGAACTGTACAAGATCAACAGGACTCTAAGAGCCTTTAACAGGAATTCAATGGGACTGTGGAAAACAACTCTAGAGGCCAACTTCAAACTGACTGCCTCATTCCATCAAGCACAGGATTTACCAAGGAGATGCCCTGTCCCCACTGCTGTTCTGCATAGGCCTAAACCACCTCAGCCAGATCATCAACAAGACTGGCTACAGTTACCGAGTACGAAATGGAGCAAACATTAGCCACCTACTCTACATGATGACATCAAGCTGTATGCCAAGAGTGAAGAAGATACTGATTCACTTATCCACACCACGAGGATCTACAGCAATGACATCAGAATGTTATTAGGTCTGGATAAGTGTAGTCGGATGGTAGCAAAGAGGGGAAAGGTAGTTAGAACGGAGGGGATCATACTTCTAGAAGGCAACATAGCAGACATTGAGGATAGCTACAAGTACCTTAGAAATGAGATCCGTGAAGAGGTAAGGCTAAGATCCTGTGGGATGTCCAGATACAGACTGACAAACTGGTAATGGCCAACCAACCGGACATAGTAGTGGTGCACAAGCAGAGAAAGAAGGCCGTAGTGATAAATGTAGCAAATATATTGTCATTCTGAAAATGTTTGTGTAATTTAAGCAAGTTTAATGTGTATATTTGTGAGTGAGTGTTTGGGTGACTGTTTGCAGTAGTTTGAAATGTTGAGATATACAAAAAAAGAAAATTCAATAAAAAAAAATATGACAAAAAAGTATACTAATGACAATGTACTTGTAGTATATTTATAAATATACTTCTAATATCACTAATTCTTCTAATGATACTTATTGGGACACTTTAAAGTACAATAAAATAAACTTTTATATATACTGTTAGTTTACTAGGGATGCACTAGTATACTTTCTAGTTCACAAAAGTATTCTTCTAAATACAAATACTGAACTTACAGGTATACTATTATTTTTCGTAAACTTAAAAGTTGAGTATGGTACATTCTATGTCTATTGTTAGCCTGATTATCTATTGCCCGGTTTATTCAGTATCTTTACTACATTACGATCATTATTGGTATATTATGACAATATACTAGAGATAGATACATAGATACTTAGATATGAGATTTTTCCCACCTGGCATCAAGTAACTGTATAAAAACTATGTGAATTGGCCATGTTTGTACTACTATCACAGTCCAGTAGATGGCGACAGCAACACGTAGATACTTTTGTTTCCGGGTCAGCGGCTCTTCCTTTCCCGTCGGCCATTTGTCGTATACGGTAGGTCTCTTTCGAACTCTCGTGTTTAAACTGTAGAAAAATCGGTATGTATCCTCACAAGGCGCTGTTTTTTGTGATGTTAGTGGAAGTTAATGTCACTGTGTAGCTGTAGATGCTGATTCGGTGGTGTTTATCAAAGATATTGTGTGTAAATAGACGTTTGTCCAGTGTGTAAGCTGCCACATGCGGCCGTGAGTGCGCTCCACATGCTAACGGACATGCTAAGTGGCTAACGTTAACTAATATCTGCTTGTGTGTGGCATCTCGTTAGGAAAATGTGTGATTTTATCAGCTGCGCGACGCTGTTTTACGTTGCATTTATTAGAAATGTGTTACACCTGCAATACACTTTTTTTTAATAAGTGCCAACTTGTGTGTTCGCATGCTTACGGTAGCTGATTAGAATCAGGGAGAACGCGTCTGCTCCTCTGATGTGTAATTGCTCTGCTTTCTTTCAGATTTGTAGGCGACTACCTGATCATATTAAAACATGCAGAACGACGCTGGTGAATTTGTGGACCTCTACGTCCCACGTAAATGGTGAGTGTTAACACTGGTTCTAACGCACTGAAGAGAAGAAGCTAACGGTACAGTACCTGGAGTTTGTTAGAAAAGATAAGTTAACAACAGAGCATGTTTTCCCTCATACTCAATTGAGCCATTTGTCTATTGTGAGGCAGCATAAGCTGTTTTTAAAATCTGATTAGCTTGACATATTAGTACTCTGTTGACAGTAATCAATAAAGGAGTAGCAGACGTACTAGGTTCAAGTGGAGCAACATGCACTATACAATCTTATCTATTTTCACCTCACTCATGCAAATAGTTTTTAGTAGCTCCACAATCTTAATGCACATAAAATGATACTGATAATTAATATTAGTTGACATTTTCTGGCCACCAGTAAGAGGAAAGGGAGAAATTGATTCAGTTGGTTCCAACATGTACCAACTATTAGCCATTAAATTCCATTAAAATCCCTATGACAGTGTGAATGACAGGGTGTCTCCAAGCTTGCATAGTAGATTCAATATAGTTTACTAAAATATTTTTAAGGCTATTGAATATTCCAACTTTTTTTTACAAAACATCTTAATTTCTTTGTGAGGTTGTCATGGGCAGTGATATTAGAGAGTTAGGGATGTTAAATGATATTAATATTTGTTCTAAAAAAGCCCCTAATGCAATTGCACTATTGAAGTATTGTAGTTCTTAATGTAAAACATATAGATTTGATATAAAAAATTAAATCTCTTTGACACAAATTGGGAAGTAATAATCAAACCATTGTGTATATTTTTAGGGTGTGTCCTCAATATTCATTAATAGCCCTATATGGAAGTAAGTGTGTGTGGGAGAGGGAGATTGTTTGAACATATTGTGAACCTGGAAAAGGAGGATGTGCATTTTTCTGTGGATAGAATCTTGTGCAAATTTTAGTAATAGTAATCAACACATTTCTGTCATATGTTCCTATTTTGGCTGTAAAAGATGTATTGAAATAATGATTTAATATTATTAAAATTAAATATAAGTTATTTGAAATTCTACAAGAAAACTCAAATACTGTGTGTATGTGTTGCAGCTCTGCCAGCAACAGAATCATTGGAGCCAAGGACCACGCCTCCATCCAGATCAACATTGCTGAGGTAAAATAATATAACATTGATGGGATTGTATTTAACAGACATGTACTGAAGCTGTGTTTGCAACAGTGTGGTCGTTATCATTGTTATGTTTATGTGTCGTTTTTATTGATACTAATAGAATAAGTGAAACCCGGTTTCTATTGTGGTTTGCTCACTATAGAAAATGTAACCCTGAATTTTCTCCACTAGCTTGATTGAAATGTAGTGCACCTACATGTCATTTTTATTCACATTGAGTATGTCATTCATTATTTGTGCAGTGTAATGGCTTTTGAAACAGGTTTGCAACTCCTAGTAGCTTGATGATCTTGTTTGTATATAGCTGTTAAGTCCAGGAAAATATCAGAATTTAGATTCTGCCAGAAGGACTTTATTTGTTTTAACTGGCAGATGTTCTTCACTTTTCTATATGACATTAGTGTTCAGTAAATGTAGATAGCAGTTAAGTCTACACTGAAATACTACGCAGCACAGAAACATGATCTCTTTGGCAGATGTGGACAGCTCCAGCATTTTTCAGTAATACAGATGAATCAGTAGATGACTGAAAAGAGAGAATCTAAAAGTGCATAGCGAACATGTCTCTGGAGCTTTTTATCTGATCACAGTCTATACTATTTGAAGCACTAGGCACTTGGCACACAAAGAACTAGTGGATAAATGTTTACTTGTATTAATATGAATAAAAGTGGCTTAATTCGCCAAATTCTTAAAGTAGTTTCAGATTTTAAATGTTCTTACCATTGTGTGCTCTGTCCTGCGCAGGTCGACAAGGTGACCGGTCGCTTTAATGGCCAGTTTAAGACCTATGCTATCTGTGGAGCTATTCGTAGAATGGTAAGTTTCTTTGTCATTTTCTCACTGCAGCAGCGACACAGAACCTGTTGACAGTCTGTTTTCTCCACAGACTCACTCACTCTCACTAACATCATAATATAATTGGCAGTGATGTTATTTTAGTGAGAGTGGGATTTCATGTGTCAGGAACCTGTTTGTCAACAGTTTTTCTAGTTAAAAGATTAGCGCATCCATCAATTGTTTGTTAGATTTAGCCCGAACAGTGAGAACCTGCTGTGAGACTGTTGAAGCTGAAAGCTGTTGTCTGAACATGTTGTTTTCCTCTTGCAGGGAGAGTCTGATGACTCCATCCTGAGGCTGGCAAAGAACGACACCATTGTTGCAAAGTAAGAAGCCGGTGTCAAATCTCAGCAGATGTATGTGTGTTACGTTTGAATAGTTGGGATCAGTTTTATTAAAAGTTTAGGGGAAGAACCACATACACTTGTAATTGTTGATTTAATCACAGACTCATGTTAGTTACACAAACTTCATTTGATGAAATGTTAGTGTACATTTTTCCAACTCAACATTTACAAAGAAAATATAATTTGATTCTTAAAGGAATGTTTTATTTAGCATTAATACAGACAGTAATACAAACAGAAAGTCATGTCTTCCTTGTTGTTCACAGGAACTTCTGAGAGTCACGCTGAAGCTATGGAAACTTTGTAAAATAAAATGGAGGAAAAACCAACTGTTGTCATTGTGGTCATTTTTTAATGAATGAAAGGCACGTCTGTACAGTCAAATGAGCTTTAAAGCATCATTCAGGTAACTGGAGTGATTGTTTCAGCACAGTCTTCAGTGACACATTTTGTCGGTCATAAACAGTGGCTGTGGTCAGGGCAGACTTAGTTTTAAAAAACATCAAGTGGAGATCTTTGACTCAACATTAAATCAGATTTAAAATGTTTTTTGCACCGGGAAAATTTGTTTAAATTCATAAATGTAGTTCGATAAAGTAAAAAGTCATTAAAGGTGATAGAGGAAGGAGAAATAAGGGGCTGATTCTAAAACACTGCCAGCTCTTGAATGGTTGCGGGGGTGATGTATGGGAACCTGCACTATTAACCCAGAGTTAAAATGATAACTCCAGAGACATGGAAGGTTACAGTAACCTGTGGTGTGTAACAGTAACAGGTTGAAGTTTAACTCCATTTTCCTACTATTAGCCTGAGTATGCACAGGGCTGACAGCATGGCAGCGTACAGACGTGGCTGCGAGAAAAAAAATCAGTGATCTGACACTTGGTCTGAGAGGCGCAGCTTTCACGGCTTGTTCGAGATGAAGTGCTCCTTGAAAAGAGACGGGAGCAGACGGACGCAGCAGGAGGAGGAGGCTGAGAGTCGCTATGACGTCGGAACGTTTCTAGCAGCATTAAAGCTCCTGTTTGTACCAAATCCTCACATCCTGTCAGATCGGTTGCAGAATAAATAAAACTGCATTGTCCACTAACTGTTGCTTGTTGTTAAAATGCTACAGAAGATGGTGAGTTTATGGTTTTACCTCCATATGATTCATTTATTTCACATGAAACAAGGTGAAATTGTGATGAAACGCTGTCATGTCAGTTTGCTGATTAAACTATAAATAAAAACATTAAATAGTCAATAGAAACAAGACAGAGATTTGATTATTGATCTGTCTCATATTTAGACTGTCAGGATTGAACAATCTCCGCAGATGTTCTTTTAGTGATCGGACAGTAATCTGTGACTCAGGTTTAAGATACAATCGGCTGTTTCTGATCAATCACAGCATTTATTCTTTAAAAGAATTTATCTCCACAGTGAAAACCCAGACTAATGAATCAGAACATCTCAAAGGAAATAAAAGAGGCAACGTTTCTGCTAAACGTCCTGTTGTACATCCGACACCTGAACCAATCAGATGTTAGATCAGGTGGGAGCAGGCGTTTCCCGTCATGCGCTGAGGTTTTGCAGCCGGTGGACAGCAACTGCAGCGCCTTGCTCCAAAATCTGCGGCCGCCTTGATCTCACGAGGTTATCGTTGCCTACGTAGGCATGATGTCAGAGAAAGTCGGCGCTATGCCGGAGTTAAGTCGGACACAAATCTCACCGGTGATCGAATCTGCGCGGAACCTGCTCATCTCGAACAAGCCCACTGTCAACCGCACCAAGAACAGGCCTACTAGCCAATAAGCCAATCAGAAAAAGGGTTAGGGGCGGGCTTTGGGTCTGGGCCAAACATATTAATAGAGATCCAGCAGTCGCTTCACGTGCGAATGTGTTTTGTGTTTCCCATGCTGGCTACGTCTTGAACAGCACCAGGGTGTCCGCGGGATTTTTTAAGTATTTAAAGGTAGTAAATCACATAAGTAAAAATGTAGGCCATCACAAAGGTATTAATACATATTAATCGTCATTTCACAAACTCTGACTCCTGATGATCCAAAACCTGAACCAGATCTTAGATCAGGTGAGAGTCAGGCACTCAGTTGACTTTTTATATTGTGTTGTGCTGTGTATAAATCTTTAAATCAGTTTAAAAGTTAGAAAGGTTGTTGATTAAAACAGTTTCAGTTTCATGTTGTGTTGGACATCCAGGAGGTATTGAAAAAAAGGTATTAAAATGTAATAAATTCAACTTCAGGATTTATGTATAATGTTCAAATGTGGACTTGCTGGTGTGTGTGTTTTGGATTGTTGTCCTGCTGCAGAACCCAAGTGCACTTCAGCTTGAGCACAGACCTTTTTTACAGCACTGTATACTTTATATATATATAAAGCTAAGTGTCATCCCCCACTTTTTGAAATCTTGGCACATCTCCCATTTCCACATGCACAGGAATCAATGCTTGCAGTAATTTCTTCCGACCAGCAGAGAGAAGCATGTGATAAGAAATAAAATTTCCACTGGAAAGGCAGGTAGAGAAAAACCAGTCACTGTTAATTCTGCTTATTTTTGGATGAAAGGTAATAAATAAACTCATAGAAACACATTAATACAGATTTTATATTTTTAACCCGCCTGACAAATATATAGCAAAACCCTTTTCTTTTTAGTTCGTATTTAGTTTTATTATTATTTTATTAATTTCCTGAAATATTCAATAATAAATATTAATAAACAACAGACCCGCCGACAGGGGGAGACAAACGTTTATCAGTCTTTGACACGACCTAACTGTCCCTTCCAGCTCTAGTTTAACGTGGTTAAATCTTGTAGAAAAGACACAGCATGTTCTCTCTGACATAAACAGCTGTGTCTTTAGCTCCATCAGAGATGAGGGATGCTACTGTCGTTACTTGACGTGTTCAACATAACAACAATTATTATCTAGCTGTGACCAGTGTTTCTAGATCTCACGATAGACATAGAAACTTTCATCTGCTGTATTAAATCTACATGATGAGCTCATATTTCACACTTGATAAATCTGCAGAATGCCTTTGAGGTCGGATCCAGTTTTTCACTGTCTCTTTCTCCCAGTCTTTAATAAATTTGTACATATTTGCGCTTCTTATTCCCGGACGTTGTCTCTCTCTCGCTCTGTCAGGTGGAGGTGTGTGTGTCTCTGTGCGGGCGGAGGGGGGCGCAGTAACCGATGAAACGGGGCTGTGGACGGATCCCGGCTGTAAAACGACCAACTAATTAACTTTATTGTGGAGAGAATCATGAGAGTTCATACAGCGAGTAAAGCCCAAATAAGTAACCGCATTTTAGAAAACGAGCTCAGACTGACGATATTTGAAAGATACTTTTTTAAGGCTCGAAACTGCGCCCCCAGGTGACAGAGAGAGAGAGAGAAGAACCATCCAGGTTTCCGAGACGTGGAGAGAGATTCAGGCTGAGAGAGAAGCGACAGAGCGAGCGAGCGTCAGCAGCTGGAGCTCGGTGCCCGGTCGGAGAGCAGGAGACTGATCAGACACTTATCACAGCGATCCTGCATTATGACCATTTAAAATGACCAACTGCGATAGAGCGAGCATACGTGATATGGCAAAACGAAAGCTAAAGTCACGATACAATGATACTAGTAAAAAAACAAGGCGGGGGGTTTAGTTTGGTGTTGTCCTGGGCCCAGCCAAGACTTTCAACTGTCTAATGAAACGTATTGCTATATAATTAGTCTGTTTTGCTAGAATAACGGGTTTTCTACAATGTGTGAAACAGCGCCGCCACATAAAGGCATCTGACATTAAATGGCAGTGTCTGTGGTGGAATAAGGAACTGCTACTCAGAGATGCAGCGCCAATGAATCACGGGAACTTTGCTTGACAAGCAAGGTATTTATATAATTGTCAAATGTTGACTCCAGTAAAACCATTACAGTTAGTTTAGCTAATAGGCGTAGTTAGTTAGTTAATTTACTACTTGCCAGAAATAAGCCAGACTTAGCCAGAATAAGTACCTTTAGTACCTTTATTTTCAGATTTATAGATATAGACTTACGTAACCTAAAGAAGTGAACAAGTACCTCAAAAGTAGTCTAAGTAGGGTTTGTCTTTCCATGACAGATCCTGTTCTTGCTCCTCTGCCTTCCTGTGTTTCCGTTGCCTGAGGTATTCACTAAACACGTCATCAGTTGGGGTCATCTTCCTGATGTATTCATGGATCTTTGATGTTTCATCCTGGATAGTGGCTCTGACGCTCACCAGTCCTCGGCCTCCTTCTTTCCACTTAGTGTATAGTCTCAGTGTGCTGAATTTGGGGTGAAACCTTCCATGCATTGTGAGGAGCTTTCTTGTCTTGATGTCAGTGGCTTTCATCTCCTCCTTTGGCCATCTTAATACGCCAGCAGGGTATCTGATGACTGGTAAAGAGTAGCTATTGTGTGCCCGGATCTTGTTCTTTCCATTCAGCTGACTTCTCAGGACTTGCCTCACTTGTTGCAGGTATTCATTTCAGGTGGTTGCTGCTTTCCCTGGGGCCTCTTCATGGTTCCCATTTGCCTGCAGGATTCCAAGATACTTGTAGCTATCCTCAGTGTCTGCTATGTTGCCGTATGGAAGTATGATACCCTCAGTTCTGACTACTTTCCCCCTCTTTGCTACCATCCGACTACACTTATCCAGTCGGAATGACATTCCAATGTCATGCTGTAGATCCTAGTGGTGTGGATCAGGTGACTGATGTTTGCTCCATTCCGTAGTCAGTATCCGTAAGCCAGTCTTGTTGATGATCTGGCTGAAGGGGTTTAGGCCTAAGCAGAGCAACAGTGGGGACAGAGCATCTCCTTGGTAAATCCTGCACTTTGGCCTCTAGAGTTGTTTTCCACAGTCCCATTGAATTCCTGATGAAGGCAATTAGGATCTTGTTGATCTTGTACAGTTCCAAGCACTCTTGGATCCATGTGTGAGGCATTGAGTCATAGGCTTTCTTGTAGTTAATCCAGGCGGTGCTCAGATTGTTATGTCTGGTCTTACAGTCTTGTGTGACTACTCTATCTACAAGTAGCTGGTGTTGTGTTCCTCTTGTATGTCTACCAATTCCTTTCTGGGCCCCGCTCATGTATTGATCCATGTGCCTAGTCATCTTAGCCACTATAATGCCTGAGCGTACATGTTATGCAGAGGCAGGTTATTGGCCCGTAGTTAGATTGGACCTTCAGTATCAGGACTGTCCTTAGGTCAGGCATTCTGGGTGGGTCCCATCCATTAGCAGCTGCTTTATCTGTGCTGCCAGGTGCTCATGGAGTGCAGTTGACTTCTTTTGACTTCTTAGCCAGTAGGCGTGGATCATATCAGGGCCTGGTGCTGTCCAGTTCTTCATGCTTGAGACTCTTTCTTAGATGTCTGGCAATGTGATGGTTACTGGGGCTTGTTCAGGGAGGTTGCTGTGGTCTGCTGTCAGATCCACAAGCCACTGTGCATTGTCGTTATGTGATGCCTCTTTCTCCTATATGCTCTTCCAGTATTGCTCAGTCTGCAGCCTTGGTGGGTCCATCCTCATGCTATTACCCTGCCACTGAGAGTAGTAGTTTGTTGTACTTCTTAGGTATCCCTTTTTTCATCACACCTTTCTGCAGTTCTGATAGCTGGCAAACTTCACTCCATGCTGCCTTGTTCTTAGCCTCTAACCTTCTCTTCTATGGAGGGTATTGCTCCTTGTGGCTGTTGTTCATCTTATAGCCAAGCACCTCAAGGATCACTGTTGCTATGATGTAGATCAGCTGAGTGGTGTCAGTGATGGTCGTAGTATGGATTGTTCGTAGTGCTGCATTCACATCTGAGAGCACTTCACTCATTCTTGGTAATCAGTGTCATAGGGTCTAGGTTTCCAGCTTAGCCATGATCCTATTTCTCAGGTCAGCTGCACTTGTATTCCACCTACAAGGGCTTGTTGTTCTTGGGGCTTGGTACCCAATCTCAGAATATGGGGATGATGATATCTCCCCCTTGATCTGTTGTCCTGGATCTCCCTTGCCATACCATTGGTGTTGTACCTCATCGATCTCCAGTTGTGATAACATTTGTTTCTTGCAAATGTTGGAACATTGAGCTACTAGTTGTTTTGCTGTTATTCTTGATGTTGTGTATACAAGAATCCATAGGTTCCACATCCGCTTCATGTAACCTCTTTCACTGGGGTTACTTGTATTGTAGCATTCCAACAGTCCCTTGTTCTCATCTCTTGTCCATGAGTGTCTTGTTCTTGTTCCAGTATCCCACTTATCATCAGATTGTCCTGGTTCCCCAACATCTGGCGCAGACCTTGTTTATCCGGGCGACATCTGATCTAGCGTGACTCTATTCGTATGTTTCTCTCTCATATTTGAGGTAGGTACAGTATAAGGTGTGATGTCTTGCCTAAGGACCACCAAGATCACCCCCTTCCTCCAGTAGGGCTGGAGGAAGGGGGTGATCTTACTACTACACTATCCCAGTCGCTATATATATATATACATATATATATGGTCATAATAGCACTGTCAACACCAATTGAAGAACTTTCATTATTCCTTTATTGTAATGATCACATTGTGTGCAGTCTACTGTGGAAACCCTAAAACGCACAAATCTGACGGATGCAGGTGCAAGCATTGATCTACAAAGTACATGCACAAACACTTTGGTTTGCTTTTGGTTTATGTGGCTTTCCATAGTCTTCATGTGCACATGAACTGTACAGGGTGGGGCGGCTTTGGCGCAGGGGGTAGAGCAGTCGCTTGCCAATCGTACGATTGGCGGTTCAATTCCCATCATATGTCGAAGTGTCCTTGGGCAAGACACTGAACCGAAGTTGCCCCTGGTGTGTCAGGTCAGCTGCATAGCAGCTCTGCCATCAGTCTGTGAATGCACATTTGCTTGTGTGTGTGAATAGGTGAAAGAGAAGTAGTGTAAGGCGTTATATAAGTGCAGATCATTTATCATTTACAGTCTTTTGTTACTGTCAACGTGAATCCACTAATCTCCAGCATTGACTTATTGTGTTACCAGAGACATGTTGAAGGTAAACATCTTAGAGGTGTATCTGGACAGAAGAAGCTGGTGTCAGGCCGGTGTACAGTTAAACAAAATAATTTATTTTCTACACAGCACCTGGAGACACTTAATGCTAGAGGTTTTAGTATAGAACAGTGATCATCACTGCAAGTGGATTTTCACAATAAAAGCACCATCTGGCTTTCAAAGAAGGAGTTTACAGATGAAATGGAGGTTGATGTTAGAATAACAGGGCATAGTTAACAGATGGAGAGGTTTCAGTGGTCATTTGGACTAAACACTGTGGAGGTGACAAACCTGTGGTGTGTGAGAGCGGTTGTAGGGCGTCTTTAACCTCTCACAGCCTCAGTGATAGCTGTCATGAAGTGTTGTTTTAGTGCTGCGTTCCCACACATTCACCCTCTTTCTTCTCTTCAGGTGAGTAACAGCACACAGAAGCATGTCATCATGATCATCATCGCCTCCTCTCTGAGTCCCTCTTTTTTTCTCAGAAGACCTGAATAGACTATGCAGGTATGCAGATATTTGCTTTATCCACAGCCAGACACAGCCCTGTTGCTCATTGATCATTTAACCCTAACCCTAATTCTATTTGATATCTCTAAGATGATAAAAACTAATTTTGAATACAGTTTTTTTTACTGTTGGTTCGTTTGTGTAACTGGAAAACACATACAGTATGCATTTCCATCTGAATGAAATGCAGAACGTGTGTGGTGTTTCTTAGCCTGTGGCAGGAAACAGCCAGCGAGTCACAACTTGCCAAACAATAATCTTAAAGGGATGGAAGCCCCTCACACTCCCTGCGAACCCCCTCACCTGGCCCCCTGCATACCGTTTACACACACAATTATGCAGACAAAGAACACTGTGTTTCAGAGGACAGAGAGCCAGCGTGGCATTACAGCCAACAACAGTTTAACATTATATACCTACGCATGGATTGAATGAATTTGCATAACAGCAAATAAGTAAATAGCAGTGCAATCTTTTTCTATCAGCAGGTTTTGTGTTTACCACTGAATCAGCTTTTTAGCCTTTTTTATCCTTTTATAATTATACTTATATATTTTTTATATTCATTTGACCGCACCTAATTTCAGTGTACTCGTTACAATGACAATAAAGATATTCTGATTCTGATTTTTGTTTACTGACTGAGGCCTGATCTCATTTCCATCTAAATGGACGTCTCAGTCATCTCTAGTTCAACTTGCAGTTTCACCAGAACCACTAGAAGAATCACTAGATTTCAGCTGGAGGGAAATTTAGACTGCATTAATGTGCACGCTCTCTGAATGTGCAGCCTGATGTCTGTCACTCACGTTTTACGATCTACCTCATTCCCACTTCTTGCCCTCTCCCTCTTCTCTTTTGTCACTGCTCTCTCTTTCTCTTTCCTTGCATCTTTCCATCTCTCCTGGTCATCCATTTGTCTGTCCTCAGAAGCAGCCTGGCTCGCCCCTTTGTCCTCTTTCAGACGCCAACAGACTTCAAAGTAGGTGAGATCTATGAAGGGAAAGGTGTTGAAAGAGCCAGTGGTGAGAGACAAGGAGGGAAAGAGAGAGAGAGAGAGGATGTGGGAGGGAAGGCAAAGTGGACAGAGTGAGTGAATGGGACAAAGAAAGGGAGGATGCTGTAGTTTAAAGTAATGAATCATTTATTTATCCCTTATATGACTATGTGCCAAAACACCTGCAGAAAACAATTCTATCATCCATTACACAGCTATTATTCTACAACTTAAAACAGTTGGAAAAGACAAATTGAATGTAATGTTGACTTAGGGTTCATTTTGTATGTCCACATGCAAACAATAGACTGGTTGCTTAAATCTGCAGCATGTCATGTTATAATATACTTCAACACAATGTGGAGACTTGCTGTTGAAGGCCTTGCAGCAGTCTAGAGGTATTTCCTCCTACATGTTTTTGTACAAGTTTCACCCTTTTAGCTAATCAGATCATTTCAGTTATCTCTGCATGACACTTTGTAACTTCTTATTTATTATGTGTGTTTACACTAGAAGTGCTGTCGACATCAGATACATTTCTGTTTTAATCAGTCTAGCTGACTGTGTGTCAGCTTGTGATGCCAAGAGATTTTACTTTTTAAGTCTATTTTTTGGGGTCTGTGAATTAAACAGATCATTAGAAAGCCATGTGCAATGATGGTAACACAACTGAAGACTTGTATTTTTTTATGAAAAACATGATCATTCCTATGTGTGTTCAAACTTTTCACTGTTAGTGTTTGTTAATCCTACTGTAAAAAAATGTCTGAGGACCCTTCATGTAACTAACTCTGGTCCTTATTAAAAAAGTTTGGAATCTCCTGCCTTTAGTGAAAGAAAAGGTGATGTTGTTGTTGGTATTTTAACAGTAATTTAGTTGCAGCTGTTCATCTTTCTTCTTGTATGGTGACAGAATATCAGTTCTAGCATAATGCTGTTTTTATAACTACTAGTGAATAAACTAATGTTGGAATGCACCATTGTGTTATCTTCTGTCTTCGGCTGCACAGAGAAATATCAATGTTAGGCAGAAATAACTAACTATATTTGTAAAGACACCAAGCAAGAAGAAAGAGGAGTTAAACTATATATATTTAGATATTATGTATCACATTTAATATTATTGAATGCACTGATGGTTATATTTGCATGTTTTAATGAACACAACCCCAAAATGTAGACTGTTAAAAAATCTTAAACCCATGGACTCATTTAGACTGTTATTGACAAAATATAAATGTAAAAAAACAAGACTGAGGAAACCAAAGGCAGGGGATCTTCCAGAGAAGCTATTGAAAGAAAATGCGCCAGATAACAGCAGAACTGCTGTACAACATATATAAAATTAATGAAATCTATTTAGGTTTGGCAAAAATGTTTCAGCGCTCGCTATACATGCTAATTTCTTCCTACAATCCTGGGGGCTAAGCCCCCCTTGTCTTTCAATCCTAGTGACGTCCTTGCCAGAAAGCACTAGATAAAACCATTTCTACAGAAAATAGAGAAATGTATCAACCAAACTGTCTATTTTCCAGTGCTTCTACTACACCTGTGCTTCTAGAGTTAGGGCTACAATATGTAACCAACCATCCTGTGTGTTCTTTATTTTTCTAATCACATTTTAAACTGATAAAAACATAAAACTGTGGTAACACTATTGCGAGTTGTGAATGGTAGATTATGTTGAAGACATGACAAATTGTGCAGCTCACAACTTCACAAAAAACAAAAAATCACTTTTAGACACAAAAACAAGCAAGTGACTGGAAAGAGCTTTAGAGATGCTGGGAAGTTAATTTTGGCTAAAGCAAGGCAGTTCCCTATGCTGTAGATTAAAATAGGAGCATGAACATGATCTGTACATTTCATATAATACAATGAAAGAACTAGTTTGCATGTTTTTGACAATGGACACAGGTTAAACCTCATGGCAGTGGTGGCACTGGATGAGAGGTCAGTGGGTCACCGCGTACCTTACACTTTACAAGCGTTTTGAAGAAACAAAGGAGGGAGAGAGAAGGAGTAGGAGTGGGTCCCCCAGGAGGGTGTGTGGTTAGCAGTGCTAAAGGCACTGACAAAAAGAAAGACATGCAGGTACCTGCCTTACATACACACACACAAACACATGCTTTTTAGTCCGCTGTGAACCCAAAACATCCCCTCCCCGGCCCACAGCACTTCAAACATATCCGCCCTCAGTTCTGTGTGTCGTTTTGTGTGTGTGTGTGTGTGTGTGTGTGGGTGTGTCCATCTGAAAATCCTATCTGATCCAGGATGGGACTTGGAGCATCTGAGGAATGCTGGAAACAGACAACAGTGTTTAGTCCACACTGTTATCATCCAAGTTATGGCTGCAAGAGAGGGAAGCATGAATCATGTGTGTGTGTGTGTGTGTGTGTGTGTCTGTGTGTGTGTGTGTGTGTGTGTGTGTGTGTGTGTGTGTGTGTGTGTG
>JAUYWH010000025.1:22455860-22466882 GCA_034779795.1 Ctenopoma multispine
TGTGTGTGTGTCTGTGGGTGTGTGGGTGTGTCTGGGTGTGTGTGTGTGTGTGTGTGCGTGTGTGTGTGTGCGTGCGTGCGTGTGTGTGTGTGTGTGTGTGTGTGTGTGTGTGTGTGTGAGACTATCGTCCCTTTTCCCTGCTGCTTTCCTCCTCTCGTCTCTCTTTTTTTTCTCTCAGAGTTGGAGTCGATACAGAAGCACAGAGCTGGGACTGTCTCCGTGTGTGCAGCTTGTAAAAGCTTTTAGAAGCCTGTTTACCTGGTGGCAGTGATAAAAGAATGAATAAAGTCTTTTAAAGAACTAAATGAATGCAGTCAGTGCCTAGCAGTATCCAGCAGTTTGTTCTCATAATCATGTTGACATTGAAAAGACTGGCTGGATGACAACAGTGGCTACATTGACTTCTTTGGTATCGTAGTCATTAATACTCATTATTTTAAATGTTTTTTTCATCTGTGCCTTTATAATACAGTACATTCAGCACATTCATCTGCCAGTGATTTATTTGCCTAATTATATAGTGCATGACAAATACCCATCATAACTTAAACATAACTAAATACAGTATATTTAGTAATCATTGATAATCATATACTGCATATAGAAGCTGGAAGTCTTATCAGTTAGGAGAATCCCAACCCCTAACATTTGACATTGTTTTGTTATTTATTTTTGGAACCTACTTTTGGATTAATCAGCGAATTGTTTCACCTCCAGTGTTAATTGTTTAGATTTTTTGTTTTTTACCTGCTTCAGCAATTTCTCTGTTTCTTGAAACATTCTTAGTCATAAACAGATGATAAAAAAAATTATTTCAGCTTTGACCCTTAACAGAATATAGAAATATATACGACTGAAATTGTTCATTCACTAACACTATGAGAGTCAATCCACAGACATTTGATTAAAAGACCATTTCACACACTGAATTTCCAGGTGTGAAGATGAACTTCAGTTTACTTATTGTAATGTGTAGCCTGCACAAGGTTGGGTACCAGAAGGTGACTTCCAAAAATGTTAACTACATGATAACAGAAGTGAAAATAAAGGCATATTTTTTAACCAGCAAAATTCTATCACATCTAAATATGCTAAATAACATCCTATAACTGGTCAGTTATCTTTGGTGCACTTTGCTTTTGATAAGCAACTGAAGCTGTGTGAGGGTTTTGCACGTCTGAATGTCCTTATTCAAATGATCCTGCAGGTCTTAATAGGCCACTGTATTCTCTTGACCAAATATTCTCTTTGTAGCATGAAAAACTGTTGAGTGGAAAAAAATAAGTCATCTGAAGATTTGCAGTGTTGCTGCAGGATGCTGGAGGACCATTTCCATCTGATCAAAATGTTTTTTCGTGGCATCAATGCTCAGAAGGCAGCTTAAAGGAGAGAAAGAGCAGGGGGGAGGGTCTGTAGTTACCAGGATGCAGTTTTGTCTGAGAAGAATGTAGGTGGGCAAAGGCCAGGGTTTGTCAGTTTGTGAGCACGTGTGTGTTTGTGTCACACTAACTGGGCTTAGAGAGTATGTGACCCCCACCACACACACACACCTCAACCCCCCCTTCCTGAATGAAATAGAGAAAGGAGAGACTGGAATTCCTGCTAACCTGTCTCAACCCGCAGAGGAGGCTGTGAAATTACCCCCCAATCTTTCCCCGCCCACCCACTCATGTTGGCCTCACGTACAGATCCAAAGTAGTTTATCGATGCTTATCATCTTCATCCGTTGCTCTGATTAGACAGTTGTTGTCTGACATGTCCACAACCAGCAGACGTACCAACAATGGTGCTGATTTGTTTTCACAGTTTGGAAGCTGAGACTGTAACTGTCGCTTGTCACTTCTCTACATGTTACCCACAAGAGCTGCATGTGAGAATAAACATTGACACTCTATAGACATTACCTAACCAGCTCCCTAGTACAAAGGCTGAATACTGTCCAGCTGAACCCAGTTGTTTATCCATCTATTCTTTTTCTTCTCAGTTTAATTCAAATGCCAG
Source organism: Ctenopoma multispine (assembly GCA_034779795.1). Taxonomy (NCBI): domain Eukaryota; kingdom Metazoa; phylum Chordata; class Actinopteri; order Anabantiformes; family Anabantidae; genus Ctenopoma; species Ctenopoma multispine. The sequence goes on from JAUYWH010000025.1 coordinate 22,457,862, forward strand.
ACTCTTAAATAAAAAGTATCAGTTCTCACACCAGCTCCTGGTCTTTCTGTATCTGTAACTGCCATTCATCCTCTCTCCCACAGATAACACAGCCCAGTATAGACTAATTCTATCTCCTCTGCTTTCCTGTCATTTCTCTTCTGCTGTCTCATGCTCTTTCTACTCCTCCTTTGTGTCATCTGCTTAGTTATTACATCTGCTCTCTCTCCTTTTTCCGTCAGAGACATTTCCTCAAAAAGGGAGAACATGTCTTCTTCTCTACAGTGTTTCCTCTTTTTGTACCTTCTACTCTCTTTTTCTCCTCCACCTCATCTTTACTTAGCATCTTATGCCTCATTTCCTTGTTTTTCCCCAATGCTTTTTTCTTGAGTTTCTCTTCGTCTTTTTCATCTTTTAAAAAGTAAATGTATGTTTTATTGTCTCACCGGAAAAGGCAGAGGAGGAGGGGGTGAAGTAATGGAATGACAGCTAACTGATGAACCGTAGAAAGAAACCAAATCAGCTGAGACAAGGTCATACACAATTCACTGCAAAGATGATGTCACAATGGTGTGTGTTTTCATTGTGTGCAGAGATCTGTGTTTGCTTGTACTTACATTCCTCAGGTGTGTGGTAGTGGAATTATTGGTTATCACAGGTACAGTAAGGGGGAGAGGAGGAGGAGGCTGGAGATGGAAAAAATGAGGACATTAATAATAGATGATAATAAAGGTGAAAACAGAGCAAAGGAGGAGGAGGGCAGAAGGGGTAGAAGATGGAAAAGAGGAGAAAAGAGAAACAAAAGAAAACAGGCGAAGAAGAAGATCCTTCCTCTGAAGGTGTGGAAAGAGGAGGAAGAAACATGGGATGTTTGTGTGATTCAGCAGCCTGTTATTAGAGCACAGTGCTGACTTCAGTTGGAAATGTGTGTGTGTGTGTGTGTGTGCGTGTGTGTGTGTGCGTGTGTGTGTGTGTGAGTGTGCGTGTATGTGTGTGTGTGTGTGCGTGTGTGCGTGTGTGAGTGTGCGTGTATGTGTGTGTGTGTGCGTGTGTGTGTGTGCGTGTGTGAGTGTGCGTGTATGTGTGCGTGTGTGTGTGTGCGTGTGTGAGTGTGCGTGTATGTGTGTGCGTGTATGTGTGTGCGTACGTGTGTGTGTGCGTGTGTGTGTGCGTGGGTGTGTGTGTGTGTGGGGGGGTGTGTGTGTGTGTGTGTGTGTGTGCGTGTGTGTGTGTGCGTGTGTGTGTGTGCGTGTGTGTGTTTGTACACATGTTCTTCAGGTGAGGTTTTTCATTTCCCTAATCCTCCCTCACTGAGTAAAAAAAGTCTCCTTGTCATCAAAGTGTTCAGCCCTGCAGAGCTGCACTAAGCTTTCTGCAGATTTTAAATGTTTACATATCATTGCAGAGGATGCTTAAAGGGCCAGTTCACCCAAGTAAAAGAGCAGAAAGGCACACACACACACACACTCACACACACACACACACACACACACTCACTCACTCACTCTACTTACTCTGTGGATTACCCAGAGTAACTTAATAATTGTTTCAGGAGAGAACATTTTTAGAAAATTTTGCAGATGCTTCCTTTTTCAGTGCTGTTCAGTTCAGTTGCTACACTGTCATGTCATTCACTTTCGTTGTATTGTGTGGGTGAAGGACGAAATCATAGAAAGAGACAAAACAGCACTGTTGTATGGCAACATATCGTAAGAAGTAGCTGTGAAAAGGCTTTTCTTTTAATAGCCTTAAAGGAGTGAATGAAAAATCAATCAGTGATGGAAAGATATAGCTTTTCAGACAGACAGATCAGATTGATGTGGATAGTAGTGCAAAGAGATTTGGGTGTTTGTCACTTTAGTATTCCTTAATTACCTTTGTGTTGGCAGATTTTCCTACAGGACAAACGCACACCAGGAGACACAAACACAAATACACTCTCTTGACATGCAGTGTTGAGATAACACCATTGTTGTCCGTGTGTAAAAGCGAACACGGTGCCAGCTGCTCTCGATTGAATGCTTCCTGCCATTGATTTGATTTCCAGTCTGCCACTGGCTTGAACGTCAGTTACCTTTTAAGTGTCAGTTGGCTCTGAGCTGCAGGGTGGAGGTTAGAATGAGGTTTAAATTAGGAGAACTGGCTTATTGAAACATTACAGTTGGAGTAATACTGGTCTGTTTGATTACCCAGTGTTGGCTATTTCTATATTTGTTTTGTGTCTGTGGTGGTTTTTGAATTATTAATTCAGACCATGGAGCACTTATTTCCTGTTGCTGGTCTGCTTGTAAAAGTCTGATACAGCAACAAAAGCTAACACTTGATAGGACACTAATAAGAAAATATGATGCGTTTTACTAGAAATAGCTGTATGATATCCAGTGTGCAGCTGCTGGTCCTACCAACCTGCCTTTGTCGGCTTCTTACTGTTGATCTGCCTGTTGTTCTTTTCTCTCTCCTCTGTCCACTCACCGCAACCGGTCGAGGCAGATGGCCGCCCACCCTGAGTTGACAGATAAACAACTGCTTTCACCTAAATCACTTTGTTGTCAATTATGTGCAGCAGTAGAACAACATAAAAAGAAATAGAATATAGATGTACTGTATATACAGTCAGTAAAGTCCTACAACTATATGGAATTCAAGAACCATGACTCTGGTGCACTTCTACTTTTTGCAAAATTGAAAATATCACAATTAATTACCAAAAATGTTTTTATCGATTATGACTGAACACTTTTTATTTTACCAGCGCTGATGGGACGTCTCCATAACTCACTGAGCACTGTGAGTATGTAGCTTGGTATGGTAAGGTAGGTAAGGTAAGGTACTCACACATCCTTGTGTGAGTATCAAGAACATCCCCACTGAAATTGTGTATCTATCAATATTCACAGGTCATATATGTTTTGTTTGCTGTTTTGTGAAAAAAATGAAGCCATTCTATTTCATAAAAAAAGGCAAAATGTTATTCTTCCTGACTCACTTTGCTCAATTGTTTACCTTCCTACTGGCATTTGTCTTTTGGTTTTCTTTTTCATTTTCACTTTATTAGCAGTATGAACATCCTGTAGTCTATTAAAAGTAATGTGTGCAATTTTCTACTTTTTCTTTCTCTTTCTCTAGTGACATTTCCCAAAACGAATCAGGCAACCACGTCATTGGTCACATTATTTAATAGTGGTCTTCTTTCTGTTTCTTTATTGAGGTCCTTTCTTTCCTCTTGAGCCCTTTGGAGGGGTCAACAGTTACACTCATTCATTCCTTCCTCCACTCCTCCATCTTGTTCAGTGACACCATCAGCCTTCATCTTTCTGTGTTCCCGTCTGTGCTTCTCATTTAGGGTTAAAACATTGCCTTTGTCACTGTGTCCCTTCAAACAAACACACAAACGCTGACACACACTGCACATTTTTCTGCTATTCATTCTGTGTACTGGGCAGGAAAATGAGCAAAGGGTCTGTTGGGGGGTGTGGGGGGTGTGGGGTGGGGGGGTAGAGAAAGAGTGAGAAAAACAAGTCTGACCTTAATTGGAGTGATTCAGCTTTGAATGTAGAGAAGGAGGAAACAAGGATGAATGTCAGTGATGTCATATCTTAGCCAGAATAAAGCAGAGCTGATGGATGGATGGAGGCTGGGAGGAAAGTGAGGAGGGTCAGTAGTTCAGAATAGTCAGCTGTTATTTCTACAGTAGTTTTTTTGCTCTCTGCTGCTGTGTATTGTTGTAGTAGTTATCATGGTTTGTTGACGTTGGCAGGTTAACTCAATCACACTTTTAGCTTGAGTTTTGGCTTTTTGACATAAATGTTGCATACTTTTCCCTGAGACAGGTCAAATTGTAAACGTAAAATAATGGCACATTAGTCACCTGCAATTTGTAGAAGCATGCAAAGCAAAATGTGTGAATCGTTCATCTGATTTATTTATAAACAAGAATATAAATTTTATGTTCACCTGTTTTTTACTCTTTATTTGAACTAATTAATATTTCCACTCTTGCCTGAAGCCATTTTTCTGACCTGACTTTTAATTTTACACTAAACAACAGACCTAGAAATCGTACTGTAGTAACCAAAGTCTAAAATACAATAATAGAAGCCAAAGAAATGAAATAGAAATTAAGAAATACATATAATCCTAAAATGCTGCTGTATGCTAAAAACTCACATTTAGCAGAGGACAACTTTTAAACCCAGAGGTCTCAGAAGGTAAAATAGTACAATACAATACTACACTGTAGTACTTTATATATAATTCTCCAACACTACTTTCTTTCTGCCTGTATAAAAAAGGCTTCTCTACTCTTCATAAACACAGAGTTAGTGCTTATCAAAAACATGACGGCAACAAATTCCAGAAGTGTCATACAAATAATGAAATAGGTAATGAAGGAATTCAATTAAATTTCAATGCTTGAAATGAAGGAGCGGAGCTCATCCTCCAGCTGGATGTTCTAGAGTTGAAGGACCTTGACTCCAAAGATCCGGTGTCCTCTGGTTTGTAGCCCTAAACCAGAAACTATCTCAGACTGCTCTCAGGCCCATGTGAGATTAAGGAGTCAACCACATATGTGTCTTAGACGTCATTAAAAAAGTAATTGGATCTAAAATGTAGAGCAGGGGTGTCCAAACAGTTTTTAACAAGGGCCAGATTTGTTCATGTCTGAAGATGGTTCCTTCAGACATTTTTTACAGTAGGATTTAGGTATATTTTTTTCTTTAACACACTTAAGTTTGCATAATCATATAGGCAAAATAATTCATAAAAAAAGTTGCAAATGTAATAGCCAATGTATCAGGAAATTAGTGGTACAATATTTAGCACACATATCTATACTATGTATAGCGAAATTGTGTTTTCCTACTCTCTTCCTATTATATTGCGACCCAGATATAAGCACAAGAATTCAAATGTGCTTGTACTTAACTGTACCTGTGCAAATGGCAAATAAACTTTATTCTCTAAAACAATTTTATTTTAATTGTCACAATTATTATTTTTAAATGGCACTGTAACCAAATCTAACCCTCACTGGAGTGAAAACATGAAAAACATTTGCCTGCCTCTCTCTCTGTGTTGGTGTGGAGTTGATCATCAATGCATGTATCTGTCTGTCATAAATGGGACGCCAACCTGGAACTTCGGTGTCAGAACTCATCCCCTTACCAACTGAGCTAATGGTGATGATGCACAATTCACATTATAACGGTATTTATGAATAATACATGTAATTGTAGGTTGGTCTGGGCCATTTTTTTTTTAATCCCAGTCCATCCCGGGACATAAACAATACATTTTAAAACCGAATCCACGTGCTGTACTTTGGACATGCCTGACCTGGAGGAAACTGTGAAAAAAGTCAGGAAGGGGAAGCAGATAATGGAGAGTGGAGGAGGATGGAGGTTCTGCAGCAACAACGGACCATGGAGCAGGACAGGAAGTAGAGAGAGGGACTCCAGCTGGACATGACAGAAAAGATGACATTTATGTATCTTTTTTTGAAATGTCAAATGCAGGGAGTGTGTGTCTTATCAAAGCAGAGAAAGTGATTAAAAGAGGGCGCCTCCCACTGTGTGTATCATAATGCTCTGACCTCAGTGTCAAGTTCTAATCTACTTGATTCCATTTGGTTAAAACTAGTAACTTTGACGCTTTGTGTGTGTGTGTTTTTGTGTGTGTGTGTGTGTGTGTGTGTGCGTGCGTGTGTGAGAGAGAGAGATCTGTCACAGGTCAAAGGTCATTGTCAGGCTCTTCAGTTCATAACTTCCCGCCTTTTTGAACTCCCTCATTTATAATAAATTAATTATTAATCAAGCACACAGTGGATTGGTCTGACCTACTATACTGTGAAAGAACACTGTTACAATCTGTACAAAAAGAATGCAAACTGTTTAATTACTGTGATAAACAGTAAAATACAAAGATATTCTGCACTAACACACTGTATAGTGAAAATGTAAAATAATAACATAATACTGTATAAAAACCATGTTCTTCATATAATTATGTAACATTTATATCAAAGGACAGATTTGTTTTTTTGTTATGGAAGCATACCATAAAATAAAATGAAATATAACAGGAAATTAGTTAAAAATCATTAATCAACTTTGTTTAAGAGGTTAAGAGATTTCTTTCTATAGGGAAACATGGTTTCAAACACGCCCTGTGTAATCTGGTTCAGGCATGTTGGCTCTCTTCTCCATGCAGAGCGACCCTGAACATCCATTCAGCTCAGTTCCATTGTTTCACAGTGTTTGCTCGCCCTCACAACCTCCTTTTGATGCAACAGTGGTCCTGATCCCTCCTGATGATTTACTACGTAGAATGCTTGTCAATGAGCCCTTTTATCAGGCCATTGTGTCAGTGAGAGTGTCTGGCCCATTCCAGAAAAAAAGAGGAGAACAAACATGGTGTTTGGTGTGAATGACTTGTGAAGTGTTGTAGATCACTCTCAGAGAGACAAAAGAAATGGGATTTAATGGGAAATGTATTAAAAAGGAGGATTAGATTGGATGATTAGTCACTTGACATGCAGTAAAACAAACAACATGAATGCCTTTTTTTAGTTGCTCATTCTAAAATTCAGAAAGCGCCATTAGTGAAAGAGAGGGAGAGATGTTTCCTTAAGCTGTTTGTAAGGACGTAGTATGAGTTGGAATTAAGATGGTAAAGTTTGGCTTGCTACTGGCCTGATGTCTTATATAGTATGTAGAGTCACTGGGACTGAACTTGTTTCCCAATTTCCCAGAATATCAAATGCCAGCAGTGTGAAAACAAATATGAAAAGAAGTCCATGCAAATCTCAGATGACCACATATAAACTTCAACTCAAAATCCTGTTTCTGTCAGATTGTAGATAAAGTATATGTCCAGCTGCAATGTGAAGAGTGTGTGGAGCTTCCTCTCTAGACAAAACCCAGACAGAAAAACACTTTCTTTGCCAGGTTAATCTTCCCCTGAAGGACACCAGTGTCTTTGAGCAGTTTTTTTCTTGCTCTGCCAAGACAGACCAAGAATAGACTGATGCTAATGTCTGCCCACTATCACACAATGAGTTCATTTAGTGTCAGAGAAGGACTGGAGTCGGGCCGGCTGGATTTAACTGATACTGAGTTTAGTGTATAACTTCTTAAGACGTTTTACACTTTCATATTTAGGTGTTGGATTTAACGTACCAACTTGAAAAGAAACAGACCCTTAGAGTCAGGTTTGTGTTGGAAAAGACACACCCACATTAATATTGAAAAATAGGGTTGAAGGTTGAGACGATTCAGATTTGTTTTCCTACTCTTTGTTGCTTCCTTTTTGTAGCCAAATTAGAAGTGTGGCTGTAGGAATGGAGGGTGTCGCTCAGTGTCTCACTGCTTTAGCACAAACTAAAATATCATCATGAGGTTGGTATTTGTGATTTTTAGTCTACTGACTGTTCAGCACTTTGGTGCTGTGCTGACTGTTTTAAAGTCCTTTATAAATAAAGTTGGATTGGACTCACAAATTCTTGGATGGATTGCCATGATTTTTGCTCATCCATTCATGTTTCTCTGAAGATTAATTACAAGAACATGGTCATTATTTGTTTTATGTTGAGCTATTTAACCGGTCGAGGCAGATGGCCGCCCACCCTGAGTCTGGTTCTGCTGTTGGTTTCTTCCGTTAAAGGGAGTTTTTCCTCTCCACTGTTGCCTCAGTGCTTACCCAACCGGGACTGTTGGGTTTTCTACAGTATTCTGTATATATTTATATAATGTGTAAGGTCTTAAACCTTACACTGTAAAATGCCTCGAGATGACTTCTGTTGTGAATATGCGCTATAAGTAGAACTGAATTGAATTGAATTGGTTTATGACCATATATCTGCAATGTGAGTGCCAATGACCAACGATTTGTATGATAACAAGCTAAACAAACTATTTCAGTATTACCATTATTATGTTAGCATTAAATTTGCATTCATTACAGCGTTAGCATTATAGAATTATATTAGCAGTTAGGTCAACACTCTTGTGTCAGTTATTAAATTTTGATTTGAAAGATTCCTACAAAACAGCAGTTTATTCTGGTATTGTATGTTGATCCTTAAAAAACAAAAACTCATAAGTGGACCTATACTCAAAGATTATAAGAAGCCTTAAAAGATTATTTTTATTTCCATGGCCAGAAATAATCTTTGACATCAAGTGTTAAATTAACCTGTACAACAGACACAGAACTTTAAACATGTAATAGAACCTGTAAAACTAAAACTTTTATTAATACTATTTTGTGCTGAGCAAGATTTCCTTAATAAATCCTGACACCTAAATGAAAAATGAGAATCTCTTGCTTTCCTCTCTCTCTTTCCCTTTTGAAGAGGTGTTTTTTAAAGTGTGGAATGTAATTTGCCTACAAACTATCTTTGGTCCAGCACTTATATTTTCCCATATTTCCCTTATCAGTTTTAGAGGAAGAAAGGCAGACACACAAAGGATAAAATGTCAAGAAATGTGGTAAAAAAGAAACCAAGTAGGAGGAGCAGAAGAAACAGCACAGACAAACACAGGTTTGCCATTGATAATGTGACAGTAAATATTGGTTTTAACCAGGTTAACTCCAGTAGAGTGTTTGAGTTTCTCTTCTTTTATTAGCTGGTAAATGAAATGAAGGTGGGGGAGGAGAGAAGAAAGGGGGGGAGGGGAAACAATGGAAGTGTTTAAATGTAATATCCTCTTTTAATTAAATTTTACTTTAATTTACTTTACGTGTTCACACTAACTTTCATCAAAACACAGATTAATAGTTCTTAATGTGAAGCACTTGAAGTAAGGCAGGATGTACATTCATAATCATACATATTTTCAGGGATTTAGTTTATTCCAAGTTTCAGTGTCTGCTGCGTTCTTTGATTGTCTGAGTTGCAATCACCTCTGGCTGCTGTGAGTGAGTGCTTATACAAAAAACATGTAATAGTTGTTATTGGGTGCAAATACAGTGCTGCTTGAAAGTTTGTGAACCCTTTAGAATTGTCTACATTTCTGCATAAATATGACCTGAAACATCATC
>JAUYWH010000025.1:22471539-22491535 GCA_034779795.1 Ctenopoma multispine
ACCCTGCGGAACTCCGTATCTAACCTGCGTGTGCATGGAAGATTCATCATTAACATGAACAAATTGGGATCTATCTGTATCAAGCATGTATGTATTTTTTTAAGTGGCAAAGCCTTCTGGGCTGACAGTTCAATTTCAAAGAAATCAACATAAGCGCAAATCAGTGTTGAGCACATTTGCTCATCCTCCGAGGGCACACTGATCCATCACTGTCCATTGGAACGAATGGCTTCCAGTCTGTAGACAGTCAAAGGCTGAAGCTGTGCTTGTGGTTTGAGGAGTTTCTCAGTCATCCAGGTCACAGTCGTCCTAATGTCGCTAGGTGTTAACAGAAGTTTAAGCACAGGATTCAGATGCAGATCTGAGTTATTAAGACTTCTGTCTCCAAACATAGAATTGTAAAAGGTCCAACACAAGCGATCTTCCAGTTAATGTTTTTGGAGCCCATTTGTTTGTGAGTTTTGTTTTTGTGAGCAAAAGAAAAAGAAATGGTTCCCAAATGGTTAAATGTAAAATAGATTGGTTTGCTCTGGGGCGGCATGGTGGTGTAGTGGTTAGCATGGTCGCCTCACAGCTGGAAGGACCTGGGTTCGATTCCCGGGGTGCCTTTATGTGTGGGTTTCTTCCGGGTACTCCGGTTTCCTCCCACTGTCCAAAAGACATGCATGTCAGGTTGATTGGGCCTTCTGTTCGTAGGTGTGTATGTGAGTGTGCATGGTGCAAATCCCTGCTGTGCACCATGTACTTGTATGTAGCCTTGTCTTGTATGTAGACAAATTAGGCTGTGCTCAATCTGGAAGAAAACTGTTCTGTATCATGTAGTCAGAAAGTTAAAATCTAGTAAATATTCTATAAAATCCACCCAGCAGGCTCACAAGTTACAACACAACAGAGTCTCATTTCTGCCACTGCTGAGATGCCGATGTCATTCAGCTCTGACTGAGAGCTGAAGTTCAGAGCAGATCACCTGATTTCCCTGCATGTTCAGTCGTGTGTTCTCAGGTATCTGCTCTAAAGTTCACGTTGCTCTCTGAGCAGGTCAGACTTCTGTGCAATGCTTCTGGATCTGACTTTCAATATCCTCCGGCCGGAGGGATGCATACCTTTACACACGTGCTTATATGTACAGTGTCTTTGCATAGGTTCTTATTAGTGACCTAGAATCTATTCTGTTACACACTAACTCATCACTACCAGGAAGGTCGTGCTTCTGGATATAGAGTTAAGATGAGGATGACATGTTTCTCATCCTCCTCCATTTTTATTTTCCCCTCATTCCTCAGGCTTAAACACACACTTCTGTCATCCCACAGTGGGAATGAAAAGAAAGCAGGACTTGTTTTTGCATGCCTTTGTTTGTGCACGTGTGCGATATCTTTGTGTTTGTTTGTGTGCCACCTCTGACGCAGCTGCCTGTCAGAAGGAGGAAGTCTGGAGGTCAGAGGTCAAACTCTAATGATGAATTTTGATCTGAAGAGGGATCATTTTGAGTGTAAAATCTAATGATGCATCTTCAAACTTTTGGTATTGCGGCCACGTGTGTACAGAGCATATGTGTATTTGAAACAGAAGCGTAGTTTACAGCTCATTCTCACACACAGACACACACACACAGAAGGAGGTTGTAGCTTGTTATGATGTTCATCTTTGTGTTATTTCAGCGTGGTCTGTTTCCACTGGGAGTGATTTCAAGGTCTGACAGATAAAACAGTCTTGCTGAAGGAACATCTGGTGCTTATTAGTGTCAGGAATCATCTTTTTGACAAGAACCCATAATGTAACATGTAACAGGACGTAATAGATGAGACGTACTGTAGATCTGACGTGATGTCTCCTCTGAGTATTCCACAGGTCAACTGTTCAGGTCACTGCGAGGGTCAAATGGTTTATTAGAGTCTGGCAAGTTTTTTTTTTCTTCCTTTTCACATCACCTGTTTTAGATTAGCTTTTACATGTTTTCTCTCTTTTTGTTTCTTGTCAGTTCTTATTTCATTTTTATTTCTCTTCCTCTTACTTTTTTAAAAGTAAAAAAAGATTTTTTTTTTCTCCAATCATCTTCTTGATTTTTTTTCCTTTTTTTAAATGAGCTTTACTTTCCTCTCTCTACCCTTTACAGTAGTTTTTTACAGTTATCTTTCCTTTCTCTCCTTTTTTCTCTCTTTCTCAGCTTTTCTGTGCTGACATACTAAACTCTATTTCTAATACAAATGAAACCTGTTTTACTCTATAAATGCATAGCCTTTCACAATACTACTCATTTAAAACATCACAACACAGTACTAAGACAGATGTTTTCTCTGAGAGTAATCAGTTAAATCAAGTACTCAGTTACCCAGTGAAAGGTCCACTGTGCACAGACAGTAACCTGAAATCCCTCCTGTGTCTCCTGCCAACATGCTCGCTCTGTACACACATGGCATCCTCTCACTCTTTAAATATCAATGTATTTGTGCTGTTGTGTGTTAGGCCACATTGTAATATTCTTTCTTGTGTCTTATTTTTCTCATAGACAGCGCAAACAAAGGTAGATATGTGAAAATGTTTAATGTGAATTTGTCCTTGTCTTGTTTCCACAGCTCTTTCACGTGGCCTATGTGCTGATAAAGTTCGCTAACTCTCCCCGTCCAGACCTCTGGGTTCTGGAAAGATCCACCGACTTTGGTCAGACCTACCAACCCTGGCAATACTTTGCCTGTGAGTAAAGGCACACATACATACACGTTTGACATCAGGTTATTAGGATCAAACTGAGTCAGATTCCTCAGCATCACTTCATGCTTTACCAGCATCCCCCAGGGTTGGATTTAACCCCCCACACACCATCACCAATCTTAGAGTTAGAGTTGCTGTTGCAACTTTACATCATAGAGCTGCTAGGGAATTCCAGGCATGTCTGCCAACAGGTCACAGCTTGAAGTTTACATGAGTAAAAAGACAGAGAGGGTTTGGGTCTGCCTCAAGCTGCATATACTGTATGTATGCGTGTATTCTCTAATCGAGCATATAGAAAAGAACTGAATAAAATGTGACTCTGGCTCCTGACATATACACAGTAACAATGTACCTGTGGACTCACATGGACTCATATCAGTTTGTTCAGTATTGTCCAAACCAAGTCTGTAAGCTGTGTGAAGCCACTGTGAACTTCAGATGACAGCATTTTGGGGACTGATGGACAACTCTGCAGGGAAAACCTCAGCAGGCTCAGCCAGTTTGTTGAAACATATTTGGGGTGTACAGTCCAATGCTTCACTGTGTCTGCTTTGGGTGCTGAAAGTGTTAAGCTATTTGCCCCATTTAGACTGAGATCACAATGAATGTTGACCGTTCTTTATGACAGCTTTGCTTATTTACACTAATCTCTACAAAAATATAGTCCCAAAGTAATCCCAAGTATCCCAGGATTAACATCACATGGAAATGCATTGCACATCAAACTGCATGTCAAGTGTTGATGTACTTTCAGTCTTGATGATGTTCTACATGATTCAAACTTGTATGTCAAACATAGGGATAAACAGGGAGATTGAGGGAGTAGTCTCGGATAACGTGTTAGGATTAGAAGAAAGTTGGGGTCAGGTTAAGCATCCGGACACAGAAATGACCAAACTGACCCATATTCCTGTTTCCCGGACACGTGACGAGCCATGGACTGATGATGGTTACATGAATGCTGCTTTGCTGGAGTTTTCAGCTCAAATCAGTTAAAGTCTTCCCCCTCCTAAAATCTAAGTTTAGTTCTGAGTAGAATCTTTTCCTCTTTCATTCAAAGTTTAAGTGTGATGAAAAACTGACCTGTTTGACAGTTTGAATTTGAACTGCTGCAGCTGTTACTAAGCCAGACTCATGTTAGGCTTATTTGCCCAGTGTCTCTTCTTCTGTGTCAAGGACAAATCTGAGATAAACCAGAACTATTCAAGGAATGTAGACTGTGACCCCTATGTAGAAAAGATGTGACTTGTGCAGCACATGTTGCAGTCCTGTCTGTGAAACGGGATTTTACAGTTGAGTAGACTGTGAAATGTATTCGAAACCAGTTCTAGCAGCCAGTGTTGAGAAGATGAGATCACCTTAAATGATCACTCCTAGCTGTTCTGTGTATTTTAAGTCAGATTATAAGTTCTACAGACTTTCTGTAGTTAGTGGAAGTTGATCATTGTTCATTCTAGCTGAGGTCCAGAGTAAAGTGTAGACCTCCACTGAACCCAGACTCTCCTCTAATTATCACACTGAGACAAATCATTAAAGTGCCACATGATGGTTCACACTGCTGGAGCTTAACATGAGGGCATGTTCACACGTTTTTAATTTCTGATTGTAACTGATTACGAGCCTTTTTCTTTTCTCTTCTTTCCCTGCTTCTCTCTTATCGTTTGGCGTGGGTGTGTAGCCTCTAAGAGAGACTGTATTGAGCGTTTTGGACAGAGAACCATTCAGAGAATCAACACGGACAACGACATCATCTGCACAACTGAATACTCACGTATAGTCCCCCTGGAAAATGGAGAGGTACGTATGTGGTGGTTGTAAACTTTTTTGCTTTAGTAGCAAGATCCAAAGCTGTCAAGCTGTACTGATTGGTCAGATAGTTGATTAGTTGTTGATTAATGATCAGACTGGCCCCAGCTTGTGCCTCTCCTGTGTTAGATACGTTTGAGTCACAGTGCAACAGTCACAACTCTCCACCCAGAGTCTGGAGGTATTTCAAAAAGAAATCTAGTTCAGTCCAGGAAAAGTTTCATTCTAGTCCATTTCGTGAGGGTGACGGTTTCTTCACCACAAAAACTAAGATGGTGACAGAAAATAGCACTGTGGTCACGCAAACATTCTCTACATCCAACCACTCAAGTTTAAGAATTTATCATATTTATTATATATATAGCATTTATAATGTATCTTGTGACTGAATATCACACAAGGAAATATATTGGTAGGTTGTTGGGTTTTCTACATTAATTTGTATATCTTATATAGTTTGTAAGGTCTTAAATCTTACACTGTAAAGTGCCCTGAGATGACTTATGTTGTAAATTGGCGCTATATAAATAAAGTTGAATTGAATTGAATTGAATTGAATTAGGTTAGCAGACAGAACATTCTATAGATTAATCAATGCTGAGTAAAGCTGCAACCATGTAGCTGCTTATTTCCATGTCCATTTCCATGTCTATTCTTTTTACTGCACTTGTTTTTAGTTTTAATTTATTCAAGGCAGTTGCACTGAGAGGTGACCTCTCTTTTGCAAGATCTGATCACACTCACACCTGGAAGCACACCGTACAGGCCCACCGTTGAGCTCAGTGGCTCCACATGAGTGTCGATGAGAGATAAGATAATCCTAAAATAAGATAATCCTTTATTAGTCCCACAAGTGGGAAATTTGCAAGATACACAAGTGCTTAATTTTTACTCTTCTCCCCTAGATGTGATCCTGCCAGTCCCACCAGTGAGCTGGCAACTTTCCAGTCACTAGCTTTATGTTCTAAACTGTGTCAACGTCTGAGCATCTTCAAGTTGTACATAGAAATAAATCAGTTACTGAACTAGAATATGAGGACACACTGCAGTTAAAAACATAATAATACAGAGATGATCAAGAAAACAACCCTGCAGCTTTATTAAATCATGTAATCACAAAGAATCACAGTGGACAAACATTCTGACATTGTGAATATTTGTATGGTTGATTTGGTTGATGTCATGCACACTGCATTTTCCCAGGCTGTTTATATTTCCACACCTGCTTATTAACTGATAATGTCTTTGTCCTCCTCCGTCTCTCAGATTGTTGTGTCCTTGGTGAACGGTCGTCCCGGGGCGTTAAACTTCTCTTACTCGCCGGTGCTAAGGGAGTTCACCAAGGCCACTAACATCAGGCTGCGCTTCCTGAGAACCAACACACTGCTGGGACACCTGATGGGCAAGGCACTCCGTGACCCCACTGTCACCCGCAGGGTAAGACAACATGCAACAAGTTTTTTATGTAATAATATCAAATAATATAGGTCAGTGTCTTGTGAGTCCTTATATTTGATATTGTACTGTTACTCTACTTTTCATGTTATTACAACATACATTAGTTACAGTCATTATTACATGATACAGGTAGGTAGGGAGTCACACCCCCACCTCACCTTAAATACAGGCCTCATGGTCTCAGTTATGACTGTGTGTATCCTTATGATAAAGTGATATGCTTTATAGTATCTCATCACATTGGAATAAATTCTCCTAACAACAAGAAACTACTCATTTTGTAACAATGAGAAACTGCTCTATGTGTTAACAACTAGAAAAAATCTCATAAAAAGAATATTAAGCAAATGTAGTCAGTGTGACAATATGCTGCCGTAATTAGGGTCAGCAGCTTTCCCTCACCTCCACTTGCTTAGACACCAGATTTTAAAAAAGTGTGAAACCTATTTTTGAGAACTAAACTTTTTATATTTCATCTACATAGCAAGCCAACAAAAGATTTTTAAGGAAAAGTTGCCTTTATCTAAAACAGGTTATATTTATGCAAATTTTAATTGGTAACTAGCGAAATGGAAACATTTTAATATCTCGGCTCTAATAGCAGATGACAACACCAAATTCATGGCAGAAGTTGGAAAGTGTATCAACTTTGGTAATTTTGCATTGCAATACTAGGGGGCGCTACTTTATATCACAGCAATGGCTTGATAGATTTTTACCAAAGATAAATACTGTAGTTAGGGCACTGCCCCTATGATATGGTAATGATTTGAAAAGGTGGGCATGGTTTATGATATTTCTTTCTTTCAAACAAAAAAATCAGTAAAAATAACCATTTTAACCCACAAAGTTAGGATTTTAAACACACATTCCTTTGATCATCCTGAAAGTCCATCACTCTACTTTTTCAGAGGTTTGAAAAATAGGTAAACGTTTGTATTTTTACAACCATTTCTTTAATTGGTATGAAACTTGGTAGACCTTTTCTTCAGACCACTGCTATCAAGCCTTTTGATTTTCATTTGGATTGGTGAAGCTATATGTGTACTTTAAAACTTTGAATGTTCTTACAATGTTATTAATAAACAGTTGTATTTTTAATTTTCAAGCTGAGGGCAAGAAATAGAATGATGATGTACCTTACAGTAGCCTACTATCATTTTAGTCCTACGAAATTATTTTCAAGATTTATTTATCAATTTTAAATTTTTGGTGAAAAAACATTAGCTTTATGCTAACAACGCTAACATTTATTTTATCAATTTTTGCCTTTTTTAGCCTAAATGTCAACACTTTTGAAGCAATTGATGTTTCAGTCATGATCAGTACATGCAACTCTACTTGAATTAAAAAAACACGTTTAGAACTATATCTCCCAAACCATACATTACAATTTTTAATATTATAAAACAAACTTGGCTCAGGGGACTTTATGTTCTGTTTAACAAACAGGAAGGGTTGCAAACAGGCATGGTGATGGTACATGTCCATAGTACAGTTATGAATGCATTAGTATCTCATTGTAAGCACAGTGATAATGTGAATGAGCCATTTGGGCCCCTATGTCACAGATCCAAGCATGTTGTTTCGACTTCTATGATGAACTTAGACCAGCATAAAATAAAACGATCATCTCATGCCCCCAGCTTAATTTTTACCTTACACACATCTGAGTGGTATCTGTCACCCCATTTGCATTTATCTCTTTGCCAGAGAACAAATAAACATATTCACAAAATTTTTTAATGAGGACATAATACAACATGGTAATGGTAATAACAGATGTTGTGCGTTTTTTCTACAGTATTATTACAGCATTAAAGACATCAGTATTGGAGGACGCTGCGTCTGTAATGGACACGCTGAGGCCTGCAATGCCAAGGACCCCAGTGACCCCTACAAGTAAGTCACAGTTTGTACCCAACCTTCCAAGGAGGCATTAACACACACACAAAGATGAAAGAGGTAAACGATGGTAAACACAGTCACATGCACACTCACATGTATTAAAACACACTCAACACCCCAAAGCCACATTAAAAAAAATGAATTCCTGAGGAAGTGATTAGAAAAAAATGGGTGGGTAAATGTAGTTCAGTCATTAAAATACTTGTGCAGCCCATCCAAGTAAAGACTAAGTGTAGGAAACAGTGTACTTTGTATCTTTTCACTGCACCTTTGCTTGAAAATGAGAAAATCATTAGGTCTGATTGAAAAAGTGTCAACTGAAACTGTATGTTACATTATGATGGTTCTCATGTGTGCTGTGTGTGCTCCTGGAGGGTGATCCCAACGGATCACGGATGAGCTGCCGTCTCTTACAGCACTAATAAACAATGTTTGTCACGACATGTGGTGAATGAACAAATACTTGAAAGTGAAATGTAAATGTATAGCAGAGTTATAGCAGCTGTAGGCAGAGATGGAGAACATTTTCTGATTCCGTACAGTTTGATTTCCTGTCCTGTGTTAGTTTTTATTGCAGAGGTGGAGGAGGAGCTTGTTTTAATACATGTGTAAAGGTGTGAAGGAAAGGGTGTGTGTGTGTGTGTGTGTGTGTGTGTGTGTGTGTGTGTGTGTGTGTGTGTGTCTATGTGAATTTCCAGTAAAGTGTAGGTCTCCCATAGGAAGAAGTGGGCAGTGTGTGATTAATTTAATAATAGGTGTGCATATGTGTGACTGTGAGTGTGTGTCATATGTGTGATTGTACAAGTTTGTAAGTAGGTGTGTGCGTGGCTACAGAACCTGGAGACTATAGATCATTTTACAATAAGCCATCATTAATCTGTCAAATCCACCATGAGTAATATACTCGGCAAGGGCTCACACATACACCTATTTGTTCTCTGTCTGTCTTGATTTATGCATACACACACATTTATACTTACATCTATTGTGTCTCAAATCTCTCTCTCTTACACAGTCACACACACACATATGCAGATAATCTGACATGCACTAACACACTCGTACAGACTTGTTGAAGGCTTCCGGAGACAGCGTCCTGTAAAGCCAGTGGTGGAGCTCTTTCCATGTTGCTGCACATGAGTGATTTGGGAATTTGGGAGAAAAGTAGGGATTTTAGATGGGGGAGGGGGTTTGGTCAGATCCACAGTGGAGGTGTGAGTTGAGCATAGACGAATATATAGAAACACATATATATGAAAATATAGTATCAAACTATTATATGTGACAAAAGCATTAAATCTGCACGTTTGTGAAGCAGGAACCCACAAATGTTTTGGGAATATATACTTGACACAAGTAACCTGATGTATGATTAACTGATTCTTTAAGAGGTTGCAGAGTGATTTTCTGGTGATCAGTGAAAGCACTCATCATCTGATGGTTCAGCTCAGTGTAATTTGAGAGATTATGAACATTTACATTTGAATTATCTGCATCATAATGAAGCCATTTTAAAGATTTAATAATTTCAACATTGTTTATGAGAAAAAAAGTTTTTTACTGGCCATAAAACCTGCAATGACAGGTACTGTATGTAGAAACAGGTAGTAGATAGATTTCAGATTCAAAGCTGTTGCTGACCATTTGATACTGCTCCATCTAATCCCATACTGTATGTGGGATTGCATCTTGCATTCATTTCTATTACTGCTGAACCAGAGTGTGAAAGGAGAAAGGAAGATAAACTACAAGCAGCAAAAAAACACTAGGCAGTTTGGTTACAGCCAGGAACTGCACACTGAAAACATATAGCTTCAAGGCTGAGGAGGAGATCCCAGCTATTAGGGCGGAGATCCATCCATCCATTTTCTTAACCGCTTGTCCTCGTCCTACCTTCGGGCGAGAGGCGGGGTAAACACTGGACAGGTCGCCAGTCTATCCCAGGGCCATATTAGGCCGGGGATATACAATTTAATTCAGTTTTATTTGTATTGCACCAAATCACAACAAAAGTCATATCGATGCACTTTACACTGTAAGGTTTAAGATTTTACAGTATATAAGTAAGTACAGAACTATATAGAACCCAACAGTCCCCCTTGAGCAGCACTAGGCAATATAGTATTACACAAGATGACCCTCATGTTGGTTGTGCACCTAATCAGAAATGAATGCAAGATGCAATCCCACATACAGTATGGGATTAGATGGAGCAGTATCAAATGAACAGCAACAGCTTTGAATCTTAAATGTATCTACTACCGGTATCTACACACAGTACCTGTCATTATTATCTGTTACATGTCTGTCAACACGGTTTCTGTTTATGTTGGAGAAGCAGAAGATTACCAGGAAGAAATTAGTGATGATTAGGCTCTAGTCTTCCCCCTGATGGCTAAACATTTAAATTCTCCAAACATGCCCAATCTACGCAAGGAGGCGTGTGAACAATGACTCTGATAGTGCTGCTGATGTCTACGCAGGAGAACTGTTAAAGTACATCACCGGTGTTAGTGAACAAGAGGTGAGATCCACCCTGGACATACATATACAATACAATTCAGATATGTGCATACCTCATCATGAAGAAACCCTAAACATCTGCATTTCTTCAAAGAGACACTTTTTTAACATCTGCCTCTACTCTCTCCATCATAATGCAGTTTTGTGGCCTTTAACATGCGAACTGTTGCATTTTTCTGTCATGATATTATGATTATCACTGCAGCTGCAGGTCGACGCGTTCAGTCACCTGCTGCCTTTAAACACAGGCCTGCAGTCATCTACAACACACCTGGATATCTCAGTGTTAAACAAAGCCTATGGCTGATGTATTAATGTAATGTTCAGATGAGGCACAAGCGCCCTGCTTTGAACTCCTCTGCTTTGACACAAACCAGACTGAGGATCTCTAGATGCTTGGCGAGGTCAGGAGGGATTTATATGAAATCCTCATCCTGTGTTTCCACTGATCAAACACCTGCCTGCATGAAACAAATATGATCTGTATGAAATGTATCCAGCTGTATCACTTTCTAAATATTTAAAACTCCACAATCAATCCACACTTGTATTAAAATAACCACAATACCCCTGAAATTACATATTTCTATCCAGTTCGTTATCACAGCTGTAATTATTGAAATGCCAGATACAGAGCAGAGGTTTTGTTTGAGGAGTACTTTAAACACTTTGAAAGCAATCATTTCTCACTGATTGCTTTCTCTCTTAATATGAATAATTATTTTATGTGTGGAACACCCAGAAGAATCGCACATGAAACATTTTTTAGTTAAATGTTTTTTTAGTTAACCTCGGCTGGTTTAGATCTGTTCTGTACATCTGACCCCCTGTTAGTTTGCAGTTTCCTGTCTAAAAACAAAAAGGAAAATATTTCCACATGTGGTATTTCACCTTCTGTGTAAGTCCTGAGATTGTCTTTGTGCATTGGATCTATGACGTAGGTGATAAACAGTTCTTTTGTGCATTAAATGAATGTTAATTAAAGCCAAACAAGTTCTATGTGAGCCTCATATATTAATGAAATGTAATACTGTGAATAAACCATGTGAATGTGTGCACTCTGAAAGTGTGTTTTTGTGACATGCTCAGTAAAGTGAGCTTGCACATAAAATAACAATGAAGATCCTATCAAAGACAATCTATATCACACACCCCCATACAAATTATTCTTCTGCCCACAAAGTCTGTCACAGAGTGGTGGATCTCGCAGACGTTTGATCACCCACTCAGCAGTGAAGACTAAATAAAATTCCACCATCATCAGTTTTATTACAGTTATTTACTTCTCTGTTTGTCCTTTTTCTCTCATTCAGTGCTAGAACTTACTTTAATTGAAGGTATTTACTATATCCTCATAGCACACACAGCTCTTTGACTGCAACTCCACACACTGATTCCAGTAAAAAACTCCTGTTGTCTTATGCATGCCAGCAGTTACACACATGCAGCATCGCACTCGATAATTCTCTAATTCACACACACACACAAACACCAACTGTGCTAATGATTAATGCAGATGTAGCCTCTCCTCTCTGAGCTCTGATCCTGAACTGAAGGTGATGCCAAATGGTCCTGAACGGAGCCAACTAAGACCAAGCAGCCATACGGTAACAATGGGAACCGACATATGCACATAATTAGGCATAAAATGTGCTAAAACTTTACTGAATTCTTCTTAAGCCTTTAACTCTATTTAAGAGTCAAACTTTATGACAAGTTGATAAACACATATTGACTTTGAACTGTAAACCCTTCTTTTGAGACATTTTTACCCTTTTTCCACTTTACCCACATATTTTAGCAAGGTCAATTATCACACACTACATTATGTTATATATATATAAAACATAATTTATATATATATATATATGGATATAGAGTTTTATATATATATATATATATAAATTATATATATATATAGATATAGATATATATATATAAAACTCTATATCTATATCTATATATAGATATATATAATTGGAAATTAAGATACACAGCTACAGCTAGAAGGACCCGGGTTCAATTCCCGGGGTCGGCCGGGTGCCTTTCTGTGTTCTCCCTGTGTCTGCGTGGGTCTCCTCCGGGTACTCCAGTTTCCTCCCACCGTCCAAAGACATGCATGTCATGTTAATTGAATTGTGAATGTGAGCGTGTATGGTTGTATGTCTGTATGTCTATGTGTTGGCCCTGAGATGGACTGGCGATCTGTCCAGGCTGTACCCCGCCTCTCGCCCAAAGACAGCTGTGATAGGCTCCAGCACCCCCCGCGACCCGAACTTGGATAAGCGGTAGATAATGGATGAATTTCCAACTCAATCTGAAATTTTACTTGGAGATAAATGAAGTACACCTCACTTCCTACAGTTGAGTTGTGTCACCAGGCACGATTCTTCAGCTCTTACAGTAAATATAGGCTAACTGTGCACTGTGGGGGCTGCTATTCGTCACATTTAACGTCTAGTTACTTTTTCTGTTAAGCCTCCATGTTATTAACATGACATTAGAGTATAAACACATTCTGTGTAAGGAAGCAGGACTTACATGCATTTGCAGGTCAGTGCATCCAGCATTAGTAGATTAATCTCACTGGCCAGTTTATTCTTAACAGATGATCATCAATGCCCTTAATGAAAAGAATTCCTGAAATCCTCAGGTCCTGCAAAAAAGTAGTTCAGCCACCCTTTTTTTAGAAGCTACTGTGTATTTAGATTGACTGACTCTGTGGCTGTGTTCTTCTCAGCATAAGCCTGTAGAACTGCCATGTGCTATCATGACAGTGTACACACTCCCTGCAGTATAAATATATGCCTCAGCTTGTGCAGAAGGTGCCAGAAAGAGATCGAAAACTAAACTATACAATTAGAGCAATTAAAATACCTCTGTGTACTTTAGACTTGATTGAATTACACGATTGTGTTTTGGAAGATATTTTATACCCCTGTCTAACAAGTCCTGCAGCAAATTGTAGTGTCAAAAAAATAGTTTGAACATAAAAGTCATACATATCAAAATGTTCGAAAATATTCATATGAACACTGATTCAGTTTTTGAAGGTGGCATCTCACTGTGTAACGGTTGATCTAAAAGGGTTTTAGAAAAGAGAATTTAAAGGGATGACAGGGCAACTACAAAAATCTATGAGTTTTTGGGTAACAGATGATTGCAATACTTTATGCAAAGTATAATACTATTTCAACACAATGTTAAATATAACCCAAATGTTGTAAATTAAAAAAATTGAAAGAAGAAGATAACCAACTTTACAGTGTGTGTGTACCTGTAATGTCAGCCCATCCAGTGAAATGGCTCTTTGTGACTCTTTAAATAATTAAATGTGCAGGACGTTGCTGGTCCACAGGAAGTAGTGAATTTGGATGGAAACCCTCCATTGAAAGTCGTTTCCTAAAACGCTGGAACGGATCACCATGGTGCAAAAGAAAAGAGGTGCAGAGAGCCTGAGAGTTAGAGGATATATAAGGGAGTGTGTGGTTTAAAGGAGCGAGTGGGATAGTAAAGGTGAGAGCTGAAAACACAATCAGTCAGTGGAAACACAATACACAGACGTGTTATCAGCACAAACCAGAGCACAGTCTTTGGACACTGAAACAGTAAAAATACCTTTTCTGTAGAAACTTCCTTTTGATTTACCATTGTGTATAGTGACAAACCATATTTAAAATTGAAGCAGTTCACAAGTACAACAGAACATGAGGAGGACTTAAACCGGACAAATTCTGCGGACAATTCTGCAGCTGAGTGTCTTATCTCTTGGCCCAGGTTATTCAAGATGGTATAATATAAAAACCTGAGATAAAACATAAGACCAATTCCAGCTATGTTGCCTTCATCCAGTGAAGTGCAGGAAATGGTTTTGAGCAAGGATGTTTTAGCAAAGACAGGCAAGTTGGTCACAGGGCGATTTAATTATCTTCACACTATTTGACAAAGCCACCCTAGATGAAAGTAGTAGTAGGATTTCTGGAGCTCTTGATCAATTTACAAGCAGATAAGGAAACCTAAGAAAATTTATTTTGTTCAACGTGCATAAAAATTGACAATTGAGCTCAACTGAAATGTGAAAATCTATGATCTGCTGGCTAAAGTCTGACTTATGTTTCTGCAGCAAATGCTTTTAAATTTACTCATATTATGCTTAATTTAGGGTTTATATTTCCTTCTCGGGATAAATTTATACAAAATCATATGATTTTCAAGTTGTAAGTAGAAGTACATGTGTATTTAATGTCCCTTTATCCAACAGCTCCTCTGGTTTTGAGACTAAAAGGCTTATATGAGCTCCTGTGTATTTAAGGTCCGTCTTCTCACCTTCTGTTCTGATTGGCCAGATTGTAGAAGTCTTCCTGTGGGCTCGGTTTGCCTAGTTGGAACAGCACCCTCCCTAAAGCAACAATCTAGTCAAACATCCTGCTCCATACTGGGGCAGGTTGTAAAAATAGTCGTTGTGAAGGGCTGTGAACAGATTAAAACATTAGTTGAAGTCTGTTTCTGTCCTGTAACTTTAATGTTGTTTTAGGGTTTCATCTTTGGGATAAGTGAAAGAAGTTAATTTTCCTTTACAACTGAAAAAACACTTACTTACATAGGACATATTGAGTCATATACACTAGCATATACACTCAAACTGGCGCTACCTGTAAGCAAAGCGGTGGCACTTAGTGGGTGCAGGAGCCCAAAACAGAGGAACAGTTACAGATTTCCACAATGCTCAACAGCATTTTGGGAGAAAAAAAAACGTTTGAGAACATAACAAATTGGCCAGACTGTAACCTTTTCACTGCCAGTCAGCATGCAAACACATTTACCTCAAGCTTTGGTTTTCTAAGTATTTGTAACATGGGCACAAACATGAGAAATTCTCCTAATCACATCTTGATTAATTTTGTTTTTTTAAATAGGAGAGGAGAGAAGTAGCATTTATTAGGTTAGACTCTGCTTCATTTTGACCCCACTTCTCACTCCCGAGACTACAGTCCTCTGTGTTTGTCTCTGTCTTACTAATCAAGAGGGTATGTTCCCACTCCCTGCTGTCTTTTGGTCACACTCCACAGGCCACAGATTTGCAGACTAATCCGATTAAAAGCTGGGGTGAATCAGTCAGCTGCTGATGATGAAGGAGAAAGATTAACTCTTTCATTGTTTGGGGCCCACTGCTACTTGCTCTCTTTTCACTCATTTCACTTCTCTTGCTTTTTAAAGTTACAGTAGCAGGGTAAGAAGTAGAAGAATGTGAACTTTTGAGAAAGACTAATGTTATACCCAAAACACTACGGACTGAGATATGCACACACTGCAGCATAGTTGAGCCTTCTGTGTTCTTGTGTTTTGTGATCTGCACAGGTATGTATGAAACCTGTTGTTCTCTTTAAATGTCATTTTATTGTTGTTTACAGGTTACAGTGTGACTGTCAACACAACACATGTGGCGTGTCTTGTGACCAGTGTTGCCCTGGATACAACCAGTTACCGTGGAAACCAGCCACAACCTATAGCGCCAACGAGTGTGAACGTGAGTACAGCTTCACACTACGCACACACGTGCACATAGAAGTACTGATGCTTGTTAAATCTAACATTAACCATATCCTAAACTTAAACTACTTGACAATTAATGATGAAAGTTACAGGGATAATAAATACTGAAAACTATTTTTTTTGCGTTCAGCTGACATAATTCTATTTCATGTAATCTAAAACCTTAACGATTTCTTTTTTTTTGATTCAGATACAAAAGTTGAAAAAAAAACATAAGAACTCATGATAATGGGAAATATCAGCCATTTTTAAGCATTTAAACAAAAACTCTAAAAACTTTGTTGTTCCTCACACAGTGTCTGTGACGGATTCTGTTTGACTGCGTCAGGGTAAACTTGCTCTTATAAAACTTCTGGTTATATCTGCATGTGATAGTCATCAGTTATCAAAACTGCAGTTATATTTAACAAGGAACGACATGGGCATAACAATACTAATAGTGTCAGTTAAGGTCAACATGATACATTATGAACTAAACTACAGAGAGTTAGCAGCTGCTTGCAGAGCATGTTGCATATCATTAAATTGCGGCGCTTCTCCACATATAAGGAGCAGCTCTTGGACCAGAGTCCATTGATGTATACACGTTTTAAAGATGCTACAGCACTACGGCAGGTGACCCCAGGTCATATTTGAGCCTTTTAGTTTGATCAAAGACGACCCAGGCTATTTCAAGAAAGAAAAGAAAAAACTTGAGTGGCCTGAAAAAAACATTCAGCACTATCAGACTGGAGTCGAGACTGGAGGATAAGGAGCGCTGTTTTTTTCAGCCGACATCTCTTGGGCGCTGAGGGGCTGATAAAAACACAAAGCTTTATCAGGGTTTCACTGACTCTGTATGAAGAGTAAAGGTTGGTCTGGGCTTTGTGCAAATCTGTTATCTTGAAGCACAAGTTCTTTTGCCATTGTACCAGACTGAAGGATGAATAGATAGCTATTCAACCTAGTCAGTGTATACTACATAAACATGCACATAAGTATGTATTAATGTACAGGGATGTTGAAATCAAACACTTCAATTTCATGTTGTTTTTGAGATGCTTTTAATAAGCAGCGGTTAAAATCTCCCCACCTGTCTTATTTTTCACTTCAGCCACAGTGTGTAATTGACAAGTTTTCATCAAACGTCTCTTCAGGAAATTATTATGTGTGTGTAAGAGAGGTTGTGATAATTACAGCTTCTCCAGTTTCAGTCTTGTTTGATTTGTTTGGAGACATGGTGAATATGATTACATAAGACTCATCATCTGTAATCTCTTGGTTTAAATGAACACCTTCCAGAAGAAAACTGTATTTGAAGTCACTTCATAGAGCTGACTGAGGTTGTTTCAGATGTTGCTTGAACTTGCCTCTGAAAAAGGAATGAATCATCTTGTGTGTACTTTACTTACTAACTACCTGCTTTCCATCTTGTCTCTCTCCTTTTTCCCTGCATCTTGTCCAGCTTTAGTATCTATGAATACTACTATGTTTATAAGTGTTTGTGATTCATTTGCTTGTGGAAAGTCCATAAAGTTGGATACTGTTTCATTTATAATATCATATTCAATATTTTATTGTACAGCAATTTGCCATCTTCATCTTTTAAATTGTTCCAATCTTTATAAAAAGTATCAACATTATTAGTAGGGCTGTGGATTGCTGAGAATCTGATGATATGATACGTATCATGATACAGGGCTAAAGAGTGAATATACTTTATTGTGATGCTGTAAGCAAGGTGACATATTACAAATTGAATTACTTAAAAATAAAAATTGTTATTGTATAAAGGACACATCACCATGTACATAAAACTGAGTGAAAACGTTTTCCTTTTTAGGAATAATTTAATGTTTTTACACAACACTGCCATCTAATGGTCAGGGGTGTAAACACTGCCATGAAGCTTTGCTTGTAAACCTTTTTTGATCATCAAAAATTAATCAAAATGAATGATTGACAATTAGTAGAGTTTCACAAAACACTCTGTATCAATATTTTCATACTCCCAATTAATATAAAGACAAATTAATATACAGGTATGTATGGGAATAAAATGTTTAAATATATGTAACTGTATTTGGGATGTGAGTAAGAATGTGCTTGAAAATTGCACCATTTACAATTTTTGTAACTCAACTTAGTATGGCAACAAATGATTCATTATAATTAGATAGTTTTCTAATTTTCATCCCCTCCACACTCGTCTTTTTTTGTGTGCTTTTTGTCTATTAGTCTCTGATTTGACATTATTATTATATTATTTGTTCCAGCATGTAACTGTCACCGTCACTCATTTGACTGTTACTACGACAACGACGTAGATGAGAGGAGAGAAAGCATTGATATCAACGGACACCACCGAGGAGGAGGCGTCTGCCTCAACTGTCAGGTAACTAACACTTCGATTAGTTGTAATACTGTGTGTTTGTATAATATACAACCAAAACTGTCTAATCTTTATATTGTAAATTTAGTTGGGCTGTTTGAATCTAAGCAGAATATGACACAGAGTTTAGTGGCTAATTACAGTCACGATGAGATAACTGTAGTTTCATCTTTTCCTTCTCAGCATTACACCACTGGAGTTAACTGTGAGCGCTGCATCCCCACCTACTACAGATCACCTGAGCACCCAGTTCACTCCCCATTGGCCTGTTCACGTGAGTTACATATTTTATGGCATTTCTGTTATGTACAGGATCAAATGCTAAGCTGATATATCCATCATTAAATCTCTCTGGCTTATGTTCCCATCATCCCTGCATGCCTCCGCTTCTCTGCAGCCTGTGACTGTCAGTCAGAGTTTACAGACGGCACCTGTGAGGATCTGACCGGACGCTGTTTCTGCAAACCAAATTACACCGGGGAGAAATGTGACTCCTGTGCCAACGGCTTCATCAACTTCCCCGACTGTTACCGTGAGTTACAGCTGTCAGTCAGGAAGACTCAAAGGCATAATGCACAGCACATGTGTAGTTGACTTCAGAGTTCATAAGCAGTGACACCAGATCACAGGAGAGACTGTTTTTAAAAGTTCTTCAGAATTGGTGTGAATGTGTCTGATTTCTAGCTTATCTCTGTCCCCCTCTCTCTCTCTCTCTCTCTCTCTCTCTGTCTCTCCCTCTCTCTGTCTGTCTGTCTCTCAGCCATCCCTGTCTATCCTAACAACAACAACAATGGTGAGGCCAAGCCGGCAGGAGAGATCATCAGTAAGCCTTTAAATTCTACCTTTCTTTGATTTATTGTTGTGTGTTGTCTGTGATTCTGGAACCTTTTTAAGCAGTTTTAAGCTCAAGTTGATAAGATAAATGTTGATGTTAAAATGTCAAAAAAAACATAGTTCAGAGAAATCTTGTGATCTTTCCAAGGAGTAAAAAAATCATTCAAATGAACATAATGAAAAGTTAACATTAACATTAGATCAATTAAAGGATGACATCACTTCTAGTGAGAGGGGGTTTGTCATTTGGAGAATCAGAACATAGATTCATGCTCATCACAGAGATGGATGTTGTCTCCCACTTTATCAAAATCCTTTTGAAGAAACAAACATGACTGAATGAATGAATGTCAAATCCAGCAAAGATGTTCCTGTTCTCTGTTCTCTGTGCAGACTGTGAGTGCAGTGCAGCTGGTACTGTGGATAACTCATGCAGGCCAGATCCCCGGACTCGAACCTGCATCTGTAAACCGGGTTTCACTGGTGAACACTGTGACACCTGTGCTCCTGGTTTCCATGGAGTCAACTGTCAGGGTGAGAGAAAAAAAGATATTAACAGTGCAACAAATTTTCAATACACTTTGTTACACCTTATGTAAAGTGTTAGAAAACACTGAAAACAACTTGTTTGCAGATTGTGCAGATTGCTCAGTGAGTGTCAGACAAAAACACAAATATACCAACAGTGCCAGGAATGCTAGCCACTTTGTGTTTGTTTATTTATCCAGCTTGCCACCCAGGAGTCAGCACACAGACACACACACACACACACACACAGACACACACACACACACAGACACACACACACACACACACACACACACACACACA
>JAUYWH010000025.1:22492137-22505874 GCA_034779795.1 Ctenopoma multispine
CACACACACACACACACACACACACACAGACACACACACACACACACACACACACACACACACACACACAGACACACAGACACACACACACACACAGACACACACCTTCATACACACACTTGAATAAACAGCTGTTCACTAATCTGGTTTAATCAGTGTAAATAGTTTCATATTGACTGTTTCCTTCAGTCACTGAAGGTCTGTAAAGTCCAACACCTATACAAACACACTCACACACTGTTCTCTACTCTCTTTGTCATTCATTCATTCTGTTTGTTTCTCTACCTGTGTGTGTCCATCCAGCCTGCCAGTGTTCAGGTCCTGGCTGTCTGGACGGGTCATGTGATTTGGTGACTGGTCACGGCGTGTGTCGGAGTGGTTTCCAAGGTTACGAGTGCGACCGGTGTGCACCGGGCTACTTCAACTACCCGCTCTGCCAATGTGAGTCACTTTGAACTTCATCTTTATTCTCTCTCTCTCTCTCTTTGAGTTTGAAAATTCTCCACAAATACTAAATATACTTGATATATCCTTGAGGAAAACTTGATGCAGTTTTGTTTAGTTTAGTTCAGTTGTGGATTGGGGGCTGTCAGAACATGGATGACCTACACTTCGTCCTGTTCCTGAACACAGTGCAACAGACTTGTAGCTGGCAGATGCTGACAGACTCTCACTATGCTTTCTGTATAGACACAATGTTATATTCTCATTGTAAAGCTTGTGCAAAGAGGCTAGTGTTAGCTCCTTTTATAACAAGAAATATCAGATTTCCAGGATTGAATCAAAGACAAAATTGAAGGTATCAGGTAACACATGGGAGATGCCACTGCAACAGGTTCACAGCTTCTAATGTTTTGGTCCCTTCATTTATGTAAACAGGGGGGCCAAAACATTAGAAACGCCTCTTAACATAATACAATCCAGTACGACTCCACCACCAACAATAAGCACAGTAATGAACATTAAAGTAATTCTAAAGTCCAATTATCACAGTTACAACAAGATCTGAG
The DNA here is from genome assembly GCA_034779795.1 of Ctenopoma multispine. Taxonomy (NCBI): domain Eukaryota; kingdom Metazoa; phylum Chordata; class Actinopteri; order Anabantiformes; family Anabantidae; genus Ctenopoma; species Ctenopoma multispine. Next base: position 22,493,148 of record JAUYWH010000025.1, read on the forward strand.
ACATTATATCTTTTTTAAAGTAGAATTCATGGCAGGACTGCTCTGTGGATTGCACAGATGAACAGTGACACTGGAAACCATGATCAGCAGGTTTCCCATTCCCATGACTAGTGCAAACACACACACACACACACACACACACACACACACACACACACATACACACACACATTGGTGATTGATAGATTGCTGCCAGTCACAGAGGAACACACAAACAATGAAACTTACACAAAAGGATGCACATAACTCACTTAACTTAACTTAACTTAAGGACTTAAGTTGATAATTAAATTAAATTCATCTTTATTTGTACAGCGCCAAATCATAACAAAGGTCATCTCAAGGCACTTTACATAGCAAGGTTTAGGACATTGCAAAATATAAGTGTATATATACAGAACCATATAGAAAACTGAGCAGCACTAGGTGACAGTGGAGAGGAAAAACTCCCTTTACCAGAAGAAACCTCCAGCAGAACCAGGCTCACCTGAGCCATCTCTAACTATAAGATTTATCAAAAAGGAAAGTTTTAAGCCTAGTCTTAAAGGTAGAGAGGGTGTCTGCCTCCCGAACCTGGGTTGGGAGCTGGTTCCACAGGAGAGCAGCTTGATAGCTAAAGGCTCGACCTCCCAGTCTACATTTGGAAACTCTAGGAACCACAAGTAGACCAGCACTCTGAGAGCGAACTGCTCTGCTGGGATAATATTATTAGCCTTACATATTGTTGCACTAAGCAACACTCTCTGTATTATAAACTCACCTTTTATTATCAACGCCCAGATCTCATGGGATTGTTGATGCAAGCATGCCACGTCCTGGTTAGTGTGTCGCCACTTAAATGTAAGACGTTATCTTGTTGACAGTGACTAAACCTGAGAACAAATCTTTTCCTGAAAAGGCTTGAGTTTGTAGAGATGTTGCCAGGCTCAACATAACTTTGGAAGAACCAACAGGTCCTGGCTTGTGTGAAACAGTGGACATTTTTCTCTGTCAAACCAGTCAATCCACATAAGAAGACCTAACCTAACCCCTGATCACGATGTGGAAACAATTAAGGTCCAGATGTCCAGAGCCATCAGTCCCTTTTTGAAAAGAAAAACACCACATTCTGTAATAATAATAATTCACAGACACACTCTCTCTCTCTCTGTCTCTGTCTGCAGTGTGTGGCTGCAGTTCAGTCGGCTCTCTCCCTGAAGGCTGTGATGCCTCTGGACACTGCCTGTGTAAACCAGAGTTCCAGGGTCCTCGATGTGAACTGTGCAGATCTGGATTCCACTCATACCCTAATTGTCAAGGTACACACACACATAAACTTTAACATCCCGTTGGTCTTTCCATGTGGCTCACACATGGTAACACTTAACTTTACACACCTTCTTATGAAGTGTGGTATTGCCTTGTTAAAATGTACGATTCTTTAATGAGGTTGGAACTTTTCAGGATGAAACGTACGTGGACAAATGTTAAAGCTGAGACGTATTGTTAGCGAAGGATGCTCTAACACTCTGCAAATACAGGATTAAAGAGTTTTCTTTCAAACGTAACAGAACAAAAACAATAACATTGAAGATATCAGAATACCTCTCCAGAACATTTAATTAATACTCTCATTTATAATACAGTGTTGTAATGGTGCTACCCCACATGTAGTAGTAGATGTCAAAAGTAAGCAACTCCCCGTGTCATGATCTGAGTTGTTTTTTCTCTCTTGTTTTGTGCTCAGTGTGCACCTGTGATCCTCACACCTCACTGGACACCAGCTGCACTGTGTCAGGTCACTGCCACTGCAGACCCAATTACAGCGGAGCAGTGTGTGACCAGTGTGCTCCTGGTTACTATGGTTACCCAAGCTGCACACGTAAGCCTCGTAAACTGTACTGTAATTACCTGCCTTACCGACATAGAGTGCTCATGATAATACAAGAAGCATGTTGATATCCATTTTATTTTTCTTTCTATTTCTACTCCACTGTATGTGAGTGAAATAGTCTCTATGCTCCAATACAGATTGGACAGCTTTCCTAGCTATTTCTTTGTACTGTTGAGTTACTGTCAAGAAACACAATATGATCATCATTTATATTTAGAATCAACTATGTGCTTACACGTTAATGCATGGCTGACAACATGGATTACTGCGGAAAAACAGACAGTTTAAAACATTGTAAGTATCTATCTGCATAGTTGGTAATTGAATTACAATTTGCTGATGTACTAAGGATCTAAATACTGACAGTCGGCTAAATATGTGGGTCCTGTAACTGTCAACAGCAAAAACTAAGTGGAATTAATACTGTTGTTGTTGCAGCCTGTCAGTGTTCTGCAGAAGGCTCTCACTACAGCAGCTGTGAGCAGGTGACGGGACAGTGTGTGTGTCTGCCTAACGTGGTGGGACTGAGGTGTGACAGCTGTGCACACGGCTCCTATGGCTTTCCCAACTGCCAAGGTAATGACACACAGACACACACAAACAGGTAAATTCTGTCAGTGACAGCTGCAGTTCATCACATACACAAAAGTTTAACACACAGAAATAACATCTTTTCAAATCTGTCGACACAGCCAAATAAACCTTTCTCACATCATTTACATTAACTAATATTATATTAGTAATATAATATAATGTTCGTATAAATCAGGTTGTTAATGACGACATGTTTTCAGCAGGTCAGTGTAGCTAGCTAGGCTGACTAGTGTTAGAGTAACATACATTCTGATCATCATTCAGCATTATCATTTGTGTTTTTTTGTTTCATTTGAAGCTGGCACGTGTCACCCTGCTGGCTCTGTTCAGAATGTGTTTCAGCAGCCTGTGGTAAGTCTCATCTTTGCTTTGAGGTTGTTTCAAAGATGAAATTCAACAAAGTTTTATGTGATTTCACAGGAAGGAAAAGAGAGTTACAGATTTGCAATTTGGAGAAAATCTAATTGAGATTTTTGTGACAGCTAATGCGCTTTCAGATTGATTTTAATTTTTTGTAAAGTCAAGCTTCAGTAGGTGTGTATCGCCTTACTTATCTCCTGGTGCTTCTGAAGCTGTACTTTCCTGTTATGTATGTTATATGTGGCCTGGTAGCTCAATGGGATGAGAGTCAGACTAGGATGCAGAAGGTGGCAGGATTGAATCCCAGCCCATCCCCCACACCAGGTGTGTCTTTGAACACTCAGACACTCAGCACTGGCTTGTAAGTCGCTTTGGGTAGAAGCGTCTGCCAAGTAAAGTAAATAAAGTAATACTTGCTACTAGACTGACCCTGACAGTACTTTTAGTTGGGTTTTTAGCAACACGCTTGTCAAATAGTCGGCTGTGGTACTTTTTCAAGTGCTGGTTGAGGTTTATTTCATTCCCACGTGTTGTGGCAACAGCTCTTGAAAATGACCTTTTTGTAGCTAATTGCTGTCGTAACGATGATTTTTTGTATAGGTCAGCCACATTGTTAAATTGTATCCAGCCTACAGCCATAAGCTAAAATGTAGGTAGAGCTTATTTTCCTGTCAATCATTTATTTAGGGCCACTGTGAGTGCCGTCGCCACGTGGAGGGCCCCGCCTGTGACAAATGTAAACCCCTCTTCTGGAAACTCTCCCCAGACACTCCTGAGGGGTGCTCCAGTAAGATACCACAACACATACACACACATCTCACATCATGCCTGACGACTTTAACTACAACAAATTAAACTGATGTCTGTTTTTTTTCAGACTGCGAGTGTAACATCAAAGGGACTTTGAGCGGCGTTGCAGAATGTGCACAGGTGAGAAAGTCAGGCTGTGCTCTCTTCTTTGAAATACACTGGATGCTGTACTAACAGTAATGTTCTCTTTCTTGGATCTGACAGCAAACTGGTCAGTGCTACTGTAAACCTAACACTTGCAGTGGAACCTGCTCCACCTGTAAAGATGGCTACTACAACCTGAAGGAACACAACTACTTTGGCTGCCAGGGTGAGTGGTCATCAGAATGTTTGTAAGCTTCCTCAGAAAACCAAAGCTTGGCCGCGGCGCTGCTGCTACTGCTGCTGCTACTGCTGCTGCTACTGCTGCTGCTACTGCTGCTGCTACTGCTGCTGCTACTGCTGCTTTCCATTAGTTCATCTAGCATTCACATATGCGTATTTGTGTGTGTTGTGTGTTTAGGATGCCAGTGTGACACCGGCGGTTCAGCAGGTCAGTCTTGCGGGGACCAGAACGGCCACTGTCGCTGCAGACCCAACGTAGAGGGACCGAAGTGTAACCTGTGAGTTTAACTCATTGTAGTATTTGTAGTAATATCATCACTGCGGAATTAATAGTGATGTTATTGGGTTTGATTGCAATAAAGAATTGTTGTGAGGACAGTTTTTGAGCTGTTTAAATTATTTAGCCTAGTGGCACTGGTAGTGAATTAAGATCACATTTGCTTTATATTACTAAAATGCTGTTCTCTATCATATGAAGACTGTCTCCATATGTAACGGAGTGGAGATAGTCTCTTCACTCAGACAACCAAATAACAAAACCAGTTTTATTTGGTTGAACATGACCAGAGGTGGTAAGTAACTAAGTACATTTACTCAAGTACTATACTTGAGTACAGTTTAGAGCTACTTGTACTTGACTGGAGTATTTCCATTTATGGTACTTTTACTTTTACTCCACTACATTTATTTTAACATCATCAGTTACTAGTTACTTTTTACAGGAATAGATTCTTATACAAATCACTTTATATTAGTAGAAGGCTGATGTATCATATGGATTAATGTCCTGTCACTATATAAGGTGTTAAAATCAGCTCCACCTTCACCAGCGTCTGTAGGTAACAACACATTTTTACCATCATTTTCACTAAACATAATTTTTTTATTTATTTATAGTCATTTTGACTAAACTTCTACATTTATGTTTTCTCCAGCATCAAATTATCTGTTGTTAAAATACACTTTTTTCTTAGTGGAGTACTTTTACTTTTGTACTTTAAGTAAGATCTTGTGCATGTCTAGGCAAATACTTGCACTTTTGCTTGAGTATTAAGTTTGTGAACTCCTCTGAACGTGACATGTAAACTGTGAGTCATGATAAATCGTAAACATTATCAAGAGTTTTTAAAGTGAGAAACCCTGTCTTCCAGCTGCTAGAGACCTGTTTCCAGACCACCCCTGCTTTCTAAATGAATCTATTCTTTTTGCAGACCTCGTCCAGATCATTACTTCCCAGACCTCCATCATCTGAAGTTTGAGATTGAGGAAGGGACCATGCTAGACGGTCGACCGGTTCGGTTTGGCTACAGCCCCCTGGAATTCCCAGGCTTCAGCTGGAGAGGTTACGCTCAGATGTCGCCCATCCAGGTAGAAACACCTCAGCTTTGACTTTTCATTGATCAGACGTAATCAAATCAAGACAGAAATCGAGTTGTTTTTCATGCATCTAACAAATTGGTTTAAAAGAAATAGTTGTTTACTGAGGTTATTAATTATTAATAAAGAATGATAAACTATACATCAGTGCTCCAGATCACCATATTGCTGCAGTGTCACAGATTAGTTTTTATGTGATCCTCTAAAAAAGCTAGTGTAAGCTATGTATTTTTGACATTTAATTTCTATTATGATTCAGACTGTGTTTTACATATAGACAATCCTGTGACTGTGGCCCTTCATTTATGCTCCTCCTGCTTGCTCAATGGCTGAATGTTGTGCAGACATGTAACAGGATATTTCTTTTGGAGAAACCACTTCTAAGCACACAGTGGTTTAACATTTGAGATCATTTTGTTAGTGACATATGAGATGTATTACTCCTGAGCTGCTGTGGATGTTAGTGCTGAGAAGGGGAAGTTCTGAGAGAAATATGTTGGCTTGTACTTGGAATAAAAGTAATGGCTGATGCTTTGCTTTTGCTGGGGGAGATAATGATCAAGCCTTCAGCTTGTTTTATTCTATTTCTGCCTTTTCTACATCGCCATCCATTTTTTTCACTTTGTCTCCCCTTTGTCTCCTTTATATCCTCATCCTTTTCCTGTGCTCTGTCATTGTTTTTCTCCCACTTTTCTTGCACCGTCTCTTTTCTCTGCTGCCTGCTGCTTTGACAGCCAAAGGTGTTGGTGTCGGTGTCAGTCAGCTCTCCAGACCTCTTCCATGTGGTGCTACGCTACGCTAACCGGGGGAGTTCAGACGTTCGGGGCAGGTTATTGGTCATAGAGGACAACTGGAACTACTACTGTAGTAACTGTAAGTGCTGTGATGGGGCGTGTCCTCTTTCTGGTCTTTTATCGCTTATTCCAGGATTGTAACAGAAGATGATTGAAGTGGAACGTTGTCTCCACCATGTCTACTGTCCATCCTTCACTTCACTACAGTTCATTCAAGGCTTGTTTTGAAAACTACATCTGCCCCAGTTGATTTCAAATATATGCAGGATATACTCACATTTCTGTAGTTTACCAACAGGGAAACTTCTCTGACAGGTTCTGAGTGTTACCTCACTGACTCAACTCATGAGCAGTGGGAGAAGTTTACCAAGCACTAAATGAAGGAGATTCTAAGATCAATCTTTCCCTTCTCAGAGTTTGACTAAGCACACACACAGTAAGCTTACAAAATGACTTTTACTTATAAAAAATCCAGTCCTCTGGAGTTTTAACACAATAGCTAATCAGAATAGGGGCGGCTGTGGCTCAGGAGGTAGAGCAGTAGGATCGGTGGTTCGATTCCCGGCTCCTCCTGTCATATGTCGAAGTGTCCTTGGGCAAGATACTGAACCCCAACTTGCCCCCGGTGTGTCAGGTCAAGCTGCATAGCAGCTCACACACCATCGGTGTGTGAATGTGTGTGTGAATGGGTGAATAAGAAGCAGTGGAAAGCGCTTTGAGCACCAGCCTAGGTAGAAAAGCGCTATATAAGTGCAGACCATTTACCATTTACATTCACACCGTTAGTCCACTGTGGACCTCTGCTCTCTGCACTCTATTCCCATGTCTCCACTTCTAGGACTTCTAGTACTACTACTACTTCTCTCCTCTCAGGTGCTTGTCTGACATATGATGGAGGGCTGTGTGTAGGTGGTGGTGGCGCTCTCTGTTATGAAGCTCCTTCTTCTCTCACCTTCAGGGCCACAGATCAGTGCAGGATTCAGGGATTAAAAAAAATATATTTTATATATACCCTCCACTCTTCCTCCTCCCCCTGTCTTACACTCCACCTTTCCCCCGCTGATGCCTGTGGACCCTGTCCTTGTAGACTGCAGTGAAGCTTCAGGTTTATGTGAGCGAGGCAGACGTCTATCTGACTCGTTTCATCCTCAGATATGTAAACTCTGAGGGCGCCACCTCCAACGGTAAAATAACAGCCTATCAGGTCAACCACAGAGGTACGTTCACCAAATGCAATCTTTTTGACTGTGTGCTAGAAGAGAGCAGCAGCAAAAGTGTGTGTGTGTGTGTGTGTGTGTGTGTCTTCTGTTATTCATACATCTCCTGGTTACTCCACAATTGCATTTTTATGTTTTATGACATTTGATCGATGTTGTCATTTGTCATTTGTCTTTCAGTGTTTTATTTGTTTCCTTATGATCTTGATTGCATTTTAGTTTTAACGTCACATATTTCTGTTCCCCAGGTTCAGAACAGTCTAAACAGATTGTCTTTGCTCCCAGTGTGGAGCCAACGTTTGTCAACGTTCCTCAGAACAACTTTGTGGAACCTTTCGTTCTGAATCCGGGAACCTGGACTGTGGTCATAGAGGCTGAGGGAATCTTGCTGGTGAGACACAAACACACACTACACATCTGTTTTATACAAACACTTCAGCCTCCATAAGGTGACAATGAGCCAGCCGAAAAAAAACTTGTGATCATGTTTCGTTGTTTTATCCATCAATAGTACCAATCTGTGTGTTTGCTGCAATGTAGAAACTTTGTCTGTGGTTTTTTTCTGACACATAAATCCCAATAACACTGTATTCATGTTCTCTTTTACCCTCAGGATTACTTAGTCCTGCTGCCCAGTGCCTACTATGAAGCTCCCATCCTGCAAATCAGAGTCACAGAGCCCTGCACCTACAGCTCTGTGCCTGACGCCAGTCACAAGTAAATCTACACAAACATTTTTAACAGAAAGGAATCATTGGAGTGTGAGATAAGAAGATTAACACCACTCTCGTGTTCGTACAGTAGTAATGAGGTTACAGCCTGTGTCAGACTCTATCCAACAAATTCAACATAAATCAGTCAAGCAGATTCCCCTCTAAGCTCTGTGTGTGTGTGTGTGTGTGTGTGTGTGTGTGTGTGTGTGTGTGTGTGTGTGTGTGTGTGTCTCCAGCTGTCTGTTGTACAGGTATCTTTCCCTGGATTCCTTCCCCTCCATCTCCAGCAACGATGCCAGCTGCCGCCATGATAACCACCTCCCACGGCCCTGCCCTACTGAGAAGGTGACCCCGCGCCATCCTGAAATGGCTGTCTGCAGCGGCTATGATGTAAGGGAGGGGGAGAGAGAGAAAAACATACGATGAGAGAGAATCATTACGTGTCCACAGCTGCAGCATAAGCAGACTTTTAACAATACGTTCCACATTTCTGCTGCAGATCAGCGTCGAGCTGCGGGAGACTCTGCCAGCTCCAGGTGACTACGTTCTGGTGGTGGAGTATGCCAGTGAGGAAGAGCTGCCACAAACTCTGTCTGTAGCTGTTAACATGCCAGGAGCACGAACACATCAGCATCGTGTCACCCTGCTGCACTGCAAGTACAGGTATGTACTGTGGATGGCTCACGCTTCAATGTTGCAGTCTGCGCTTCATCAGGTGTCAGCGGTTCTTGATCACAGCACGTCTGTGTGTGTTTGTGCAGCTTCATGTGTCGGGTGGTGGCTGTTGATGAACACAACAGAGTGGCTGTCTTCTCCCTCCCTGCTGACACTGAGATCCAGCTCATCTCTGACCGGACCAGCTTCTTTCTGGTGAGAACGTCAGCTATGTCACATGATCAAACATAAAGCTGTAAAGCTGCAAAGGTGCTAGTGTTGGAACGTGATCTTGTGAATACTAGGGCTACAGTATATTTTTTAATCAATGAATCAAACAGGATCAATGTAACTGATAAAATATCAAATAATGAAATTCAAAGAATCATTGATTGATTTGAATAATAATAATTAATCACTTCCTTCAGCACTGGTCCACATTGGCGTTAAAAAGCCATCTGTGTGTTTGTTCATTGTCTGCAGCACAAAGTGTACTTGGTACCTAAAGACCAGTTCACCATGGAGTATGTGGAGCCTAAAGTCTACTGCATCAGCACTCACGGGGAGTTCTCTCCTGACAGGTAATATGTGAACATACCTAGAAACCCCTCAACAGACCCCACATACTTTCTGAACCATCTTCCGTCCATCTCTTGCCCTAGCTCCTCCTGTGTCCCGTCACGCTTCCAGACCCCATCAGACTCGCTGATCCTGAAGGAAGGCCAGAGCTCCTCGGTGCAGGAGCCCATCCTGGCATTTCCTGCAACAGCGCCTCCTCTCTCCTTACAGCAGAGGGACGAGTGGTCCTGGTCTGGAGGAGACCGACCTCCCCACGGAGCAGATAACAGTGATCACATCAGACTGGACTCACTGCAGGTACACAAGTCAGGACATTACTGAACACGTTGGACTCCGTGTCCATTTGTTCAGTAATGGATAAGTAGAATTAATATTTCTCCTGTTAGCAGCTTTTTACTTGTTCTTCACTTTCAAACCAAAATGTTCATTTTAAAAATCTGACTGCTGAGACTGTCACAGACAAAACTAATCATTTCCTACACTTTATTATTCCAAAGGTTCCAACAAAATTAAATGTTGTTGAAATTAGCTCCACCTGGAGCAGTTTCAGCTGCACTAAGCAGCCTGAAAGTACATGTGTCAGTGCTCTTCTAAAGTAACATAATTACAAGCGCAGACAAAATCTGAAGCACCTGCGTAGGAAATATTCAAACTTTAGGAAATTACCCAGATGTTGAAGAGTTAATGGGTCACACCTGAGTCAGATTATTTATTAAAGACACACAAGGCTGAAAATTTGTGTTTTGCATATTTCTCACAGCCAACACTCATATTTACTCTCTTCCTCTGTCACGCCATTACCCAGAATGCAGCAGTGTACTCGACTCGAGTCCATACCTTGGGGCGTTATGTCTTTATCCTTCACTATCACCAGCCTCTTCACCCCACCTTTCCTGTGCAGGTTTACATTAACGGAGGTCGAATCTGGCAGGGTAAGAGCACAGTGTCGCTCTGAATGAATAGAAAACACACACACACACACCGTGCAAAACAGTAAAACACACACATCAACAACTTCATGTTAGGAGTTACACAATCAAATCTTTCAGAAACTTTGCGTGGTACTTGGTGTGTGATGTTACTGTCCTCGCTTCAGGCCACTCCAACGCCTCTTTCTGCCCCCACGCCTACGGCTGCCGTAACGTTCTGGTCTCTGAGAATCAGATCATTCTGGATGTGACTGACCATGAAGTCTTCCTCACAGTGCAGATACCTGCAGGCCAGACACTATGGCTGGTAAGTTTTACTGACCTTCTATCCTGAGCCTTGAGCTTTTTACTGCTCTCTCTTTGTGTCATTGTCACACATGGACGTTCATTTCACCATCAAACCTTCACATCTCCTGTACATTTTTGATGATGCTACAATTTCTCTGTTGTCTTTGTTGCATCCAGTTCATCATAGCTCAGCAGAGTTTTATTGCATTCTCAAAAGTGTCTGCTTCTTCAGCTCACGTCTCTGTTTGTAGTCTAACTTTATAAGGAAATGGTTATTTTGTATTGACAGGTCTTTATCTCCTAATCTTAATGCAACAGTTGAATGACCTCCTTTTCCTCTTCCTCCTGCCATCTACCTTTGTATCTCTGCCCTGTGGTTCTGCAGGATTATGTGCTGGTTGTGCCTGAGTCGAGCTACAGCTCCAGTTACCTGAATGAGGAACCTCTGGACAAATCGTACGACTTCATCAGCAATTGTGGCCAAAACAGCTTCCACATCAAGTCAGTATGATTACCTACAACTACTTCTACTACAGCTATTTTGTATTTGGATTAATGTTACAAAAGATGTTTTCTTCTTCATCCTTCCAGTCCGTCCACCACCTCCCTATTCTGCCTCAGCTCGGCTGTGTCTCTGTCGGCCTTCTTCAACAATGGAGCATTGCCTTGTGCCTGCCACGAGGTCGGAGCTGGCAGCGACACTTGCGAGACGTTCGGAGGCCAGTGCCGCTGCAAGCCAAATGTGATCGGTCGAGACTGCTCCATGTGTGCCACGGGCTTTTGGGGATTCCCCAACTGCAGACGTGAGTTTATAGAAAAATATATACATACAATGGAAATGTAGAAATCTCTTGAGGTTTAATTCCGTACTGTAACTGAGTCATTAAAGTTTAGAGGCCAGTTCAGTAACTGGATATGTTATAATAAATAATAATTCACTGACTGTATGTATTCCTCGCTCCTCTCTCTTTCTGAGGAAGCAGCAGTGTGCTGTAGTGGTGAACTACAGTGGAGTTTATCTTCTGTGTCTTTTCTCATTTCTCCTGCAGCCTGTAACTGTGGTAAAAGGTTATGTGAACCAGTGACCGGTGACTGTATCTGTCCCCCAAGGACACTGCGCCCCGAGTGCACCCAGTGTGAGCCGCAGACATTTGGCTGCCACCCGGTGGTGGGATGTGAGGTCTGCAACTGCTCTCGGCCCGGCATCATCTCCGCTGATGTCAGCTGTGATACGCTCAGTGGGCAGTGCACGTAAGACATAATGATTGATTAATGTTGCTGATGGTGCTTGAGGTATATGTTCTGGTACAGGAACCCCCCCCCCTCCTCACCCACTGATACTAAAACAAAACAGTCAGTTTTTTCTAATTAAAGCCATGATTCATCTGCTGCTCATCCACCTTCCTCCACCATGTGATAAATAAGAAGATCTTTGGTTTGGAAAGTTTCACTCTCAGATGTGTCTCAGATGTCTCTGTTGGGAAACAGAGACATCTGTTCTCACCTCTTTTTGTCTCCTGACGTGATCTTGGCTCTGACTCTCATTCTGGGTTTATTGACGGCTGTACTTGCCAACGCATGTCTGTGGAAACTCCAGGTTTTAAAATGCACTACTTCAGTTTGCCCTGGTTCTTTGAAGACCGTCTGTCCACTTCAGCCTTTAGAACATGATGGTGGGCCTTTACCGTTGTACGTTTGCTGTTGTAACATCTTTTTTGTTCACAACTGCAATGGTAGAGTCATTTCTCACACTAAATAAGGTTCACTAGTTGACAACAGTGACACTCTTCTTTACTCACACTTCAGCATGAACCCTGATTGGATGAACACACGCTGATCAACCCTAAAAACATCCACTGGGGATTTCTTAACTGTCAATCAACCAGGGAAACTGGACTAAAAACCTCATTTCAATAAATGTAATGCAGCACAGTCTCACTTTCAGCACTGATTGACAATTCTCTCACATAGTTTGGCACAAACTGATGAACCATGATGTTTGCTGGCAGAGACTGAGCCTTTGGTGGATGGAGCTTTTTTTAACCATGATCCCCTCACCTGTTACCAGATAACCTGAAAATTTTTGAAACATCCAGAACTGTGCTGCTTTTTTTTTTACTTCAGTCTTATGCGTCCTGTGTCCCAGTCTGTCCCAGTCTGTCCCAGTCTGTCCCAGTCTGTCCCAGCTCTAAATGGATTTATATTTACTAAATAC
>JAUYWH010000025.1:22505974-22539982 GCA_034779795.1 Ctenopoma multispine
CACACACCAATACACGTACAGACACACACACCATTACACGTACAGACACACACACCAATACACGTACAGACACACACACCAATACACGTACAGACACACACACCAATACACGTACAGACACACGTACAGACACACACGCCAATACACGTACAGACACACACACCAATACACGTACAGACACACACACCATTACACGTACAGACACACACACCATTACACGTACAGACACACACCATTACACGTACAGACACACACACCATTACACGTACAGACACACACACCAATACACGTACAGACACACATAAATACACATACAATACATACAACAGCGTACAACTCAAAATACTTGTGATGAACCTTAGTAATAATCATAATATATGAATCTCCTGTAAGAATGTTTTTGACAGAGGAATTGGTCCACAGGTGAAAAGATTTCATGGTTATTTTCAGATGTAAGAGCAACGTTGTCGGCCGCCAGTGTGATCGCTGTGCTCACGGGTTCTATGGCTTCCCCAACTGCAGACCATGTAACTGCAACGAGGCCGGAACCGAGGAGCAAGTGTGCGACTCCTTCACAGGACAGTGTCTATGCAAGGTGTGGCAGCTGGAGCACACAAACACACACACACACACACACGTCTTTGTGAAATGTGTCTTCTAAACTGCTGTGTGTCTCCCACCTGTAGGAGAACGTCCAGGGTTCTCGCTGTGATCAGTGCAGAGTTGGTACGTTTCACTTGGACCCGACCAACCCAAAGGGCTGCACCAGCTGCTTCTGCTTCGGAGCTACCGACCGCTGTCGCAGCTCTGACAAAAGACGCACAGAGGTGCTTTTGTTACTTTTTTTAACACATTAAATCATATTAGCTACATCTATTCTTATCTCTTATAGGTTTAAAGTTGTCATGGTTCTGTTGGGAAAAAGTGAGCTAAGAATAATCAATGTTACACAGAAAATCAGTAGTAATAAAGTTAATATATGTCATGTTCACATGGGTTCTGTGCTGTAGGTCATGAACATGGAGGGTTGGGTGTTGCTGGGGGCGGACAGACAGGAGGTACCGGTGACAGTGTATCCTGGTCAGGACCTAGTAGAGGCTGATCTCAGCGACGTACCCGACGTCTACCAAGATCTGCACTGGCACGCACCAAAAACTTACCTGGGAGACAAGGTGAGACTCTTGACTTCAGGTTTACTGTGGAGTCTGTGGTGATGACAGCCATGATGGATATAGATCAAACATGGAGTTTTCATAAGAACTCTGCATATACATATACTGCATATACTACATTGCTCTGTTTGTGTCTGGGTGTGAGTTTCTGTCTCAGTATGTTGCGTGGTTGAGATGAACAGGGATGTTGTGTTTGTTGAAAATCCTTCTGAGCTTTTCAGACACCCCCGCAACATAAGGAATGACCACACTTTTACGCTTGTTCTCTTCCCTGTCAGTTGTAGCAGTGCTCTTATTTGATCTTCTCCTAGCTTCAAATAAGATCTCTAAAACAGAAACTGTCCCACCCAAAGGACATAACACCCAGACACAAACAGTAATGTAGTATATGCAGTTCAGTGCAGTGAGAAATGTACAGATCTGACTCAGCAGTCCACTTACATCTGAAAGACAAAGGCTACTCGTTTGAGGACAATGACGTCTGAATTTTGGACCGGGAAGCTGATTGGTTCAAATGAGGTGTGAGAGAAGCAGGAAGAAATATTTTTACACCCCAACTCAACAAAACAATGACACAAAGACATATAAAACATCATCTGCAGGCCAACACTTGAATTTAGTCTTGTTATGTCCCGTAAGCCAGCTTCAAACATCAGGTTTGGTAAAACCTGCGTTGGTACCATAGTAATGGTTCTATCTTTGACAGATACGACACAGATCTTGGCTTGTGTTTCTGTTAGACAGTAATCCATTGTTGTCTGGATTAAGGCGCTCTAGCATGTCTCGCTGTCTGGTTTCTGCCTAATTGTTGTTCATTTTTTTTTCTAGTTTTCATCATCTTAGTGTCTCCTTAAACTCCTATCTGTCCCCATTTTTCCAGGTCTCATCGTATGGTGGTTATCTGAGGTACCGTCTCCACACTCAAACCATGAGAGGCGACGCTTTCCCTCTGCCTGCAGAAGCCTCCAGGCCTGACATCATTCTCAAGGTACAAACACACATAGTCTCAATCACTACAACCCACATTCACACAGCATTGTGCATTGTGGAAACACACTTATGCACCCCTCTATATTTCCTCTGTTTCTTCCCTCCTGCAGGGAAACCAGATGACCCTGGTGTTCATAGAGAGAGAGTACTCCTCACCAGAAAAGCCTCACCTAGGAATAGTTCATATGGTGGAGGTAAAGTCACCTTTACACAGAGTCCTGAACTGCTGAAGCTACATAAACCAGGAGATTTATGTCAGAAGCTGCTTTTCAGCAGCTGAACCCATGCAGACCAGTATTAACATGTCAGATTTGCACATTTTCACATAATTGTTGTTTTGATGCTTAGTATTGTTCACCGGAGGGAAGTCCTCTTGTCTTCCAAAACATTATGAATCACACCTGGGATGGAAACAGCAGCGCCTCACTCATTAGTTATGATGATTCTGAAGTTTGTTGGCTTCAAGAGATACAGTATAATGCTGCTTTAAACCTCAGCCCCACGCTGCCATCTAGAGCTCCTATTATGTAACATTAAGCAGTGCAAGACTCAATATGTCAATTTAACACTTTGTGTTGACTTACTTCCACTATTTTAACCTCATGCAATTTTTTAAACTGCTTACTAAAAATGAGTGTGGGTTATTTGGATTCAGTGATTTACTCATTGGTGAAGGAAAAGCACAGTACTCAGTTAGTCTTTAATGTTAGTTTTCAGTACCACTGCATATTACTGAACAGCAGCAAGATATCCACATATCTGTCCCTCCTTCTGAGGCATCACAAGATCCATCAGTGATCCGTCTTCTGTGATCCATCTGCCTCCTCTCTCCTTCCTGTTCTTGCAGGGAAGTTTCCGTCATGCTCAGACTGGTAACCCAGTGTCTCGTGAGGAGCTGATGATGGTTCTGGTCAGCCTGGAGTCTCTGCAGATCAGAGCTCTGCACTCCCAGTCCGCCCACGCCGTGTCACTCCGTGGTGCCGTGCTGGAAGGCGCTGAGAGCCTGCCCTCTGGTCGCCATGCCAACAATGTGGAGATCTGCATGTGTCCTGCCAACTACTTGGGAGACTCGTGTCAGGTGAGGAACCACATCAGTTGTTGGGGTCAGCATAGAGGAAGTCAGGATTTTGGTCACAGGGTCAAAGTTCCTGGAAGATGAATCTCATTTGTTTGCTGGCGTTTGGAAAGTGCCGTGGTGGTCACTCTTTATGCCGTTACATGAATTTTATCATCAGCCCTTCGCTCCTAAAATCTCATGTGCTGCTTTATCCTGATCAACCCTGTGGTCAACTGGTTTCTAAAATGCTAAGTGTTTAAAAATGCTGTGTGGTATTTGACCAATCAGCAGTGTTCTGTGATGCTGCTGCCCCCCAGTACTACCCTCTGACCAGGATTTTTTTAGGAGATAGGACTAAGAAGAAATGTCAAACTGACCGATATGACTGTGAATTTCAGGTCTAAGACTTCACTTTGGGTTTTGTGCTTTGGCACTGTATCACTACACATAATAATCAGTGTTGTAAACTCAAATGTGGTAACGCAGTCTAATATATGTGTGGAATCATTTGAATTTACTCTGTGGTCTACAGAAATGTGCTCCAGGTTACTACAGAGATACTATTGGCCTGTTTCTGGGAAAGTGTGTTCCCTGTAACTGTAATGGACACTCTGACCACTGTCTGGATGGATCTGGGATCTGTGAGGTAATAATAGGAATAAGAATAATAATTCCTTATTGTCAGCACTTGTCTTCTTTATCTTCTTTAATTAAACTTCTTAATTTTTTTATAGATTTGTCACAGTTGGTTTTCTCTTTCCTCACATTAGAACTGTCAGCATAACACAATTGGTGATCACTGTGAAAGGTGCCAGGGTGGTTTTCTTGGCAACAACAGTCTTGATGGACAGGCAGTGTCTTGCTCCAGCTGTCCCTGCCCCTTGAGGGCCCCATCCAACAAGTTAGTACATCTGACTGTGTTTTAGTGTTGTTTCAGTCCTGACCCACTTGATCGTCTGTCACTGTCATCATCAGTGTCATCATCGTTCACAGTCACTCCACAGAGTTTTAATTTATATATACAGTACAAAATTATTCCTTACAGTTGTTCCTGTTTGTGTGTGTAGTTTTGCAGAGGGTTGTGTGCAGAAAAATGACAGGATGCAGTGTCTGTGCATGCCGGGTTATGCTGGACCTCACTGTGAAAGGTAAACTACCACACATTGGGTGGATGTGTTGTCAACAATATTCCACCTCAGTAAAAAGTAAAAAATCCCTTTAAAGGTCAGAGTGCTGTAGCTATGTGTGACATTCTTTAAGGAGGGGAGCAGACAACATACAGTACATAAATACAATTTGCTGCAGACATTATTAACTTATTATTAACTATGTAACACTTACACAGGTGCGCTCCTGGTTTCTACGGCAACCCAATGGTGCTCGGCAGCAGTTGTCAGCCATGCCATTGCCACGGCAACACGGACCCCAACATGCTGTTCACAGATTGCCACCCTCTGACTGGCGAGTGTCTGAGCTGCATGCACAACACAGCCGGGCCTCAGTGTGACATCTGCGCTCCTGGTTACTATGGAGATGCCATCAGTGCCAAAAACTGCACCAGTGAGTTCAGCTTCCAGCTCTAAAGCTGAATCAGAACAAGGACAAGTTCATTAGATGCATGATCAGAAATGTAGACACACAAGTGTTTACTTCTTGATCTTTTTATTTTTTATTTTACTTTACTTTGCTTGGCAGACGCTTTTATCCAAAGCGACTTACAGGGAGCTACCGCTAAGTGTCTGGCTCAGGGACACACCTGGTGGGGGATGGGCTAGGAGTCAGGCTGGGATTCGAACCTTCTGCATCCCAGTCTGACGCTTAACCCATTGAGCTACCAGGCCGCCTGATCAGTGGACAGAGAAGGAGAAAAACATGAAATGAACTGATAACTGTGAGTGGTTCAGTGATTCATTAACAAATTAAAATGGTGTGTTTATTTTGTTTTTATCACACAGAATGCAGTTGTTCTCCATGTGGCACCGAGTCATGTGACCCTCACACTGGACAGTGTCACTGTAAACCAGGAGTCACTGGACCACGCTGTGAGCGCTGTGAGGTGGGAGCTTTTTGTTTCTTTTCAAGATTCCACATTTTTATATTTTCATTCTGAGGCTGTCTGCTCCCTGGATTCCTTCCTTGGATTCCTTCCTGCTTGCTCAAGTGGGACTGTTGGGTTCTCTACATTGTTCTGTATATATTTATATAATGTGTAAGGTCTTAAACCTTATAGTGTAAAGTGCCCTGAGTTGACCTGTGTTGTGAATTGGAGCTATATAAATAAAGTTGAATTGAATTTAATTGAATTACACTTCCCTCTCCACATTTCAATCTGTAGTGACTCTTGTTGTTGCAGATAATTTAGCAAGCAGACAGTCCAATCCTAAATGTTGATTCTAGAAGGTTACAACATATACTGGAAATCACATTTTACAGAACTATAACTTTAAATCTTTTTCATATTCCTGGGAATATGTTTGCCTCCAGGATGGCTCGTTTGGGTTCGACTCATGCTCTGGCTGTCGTCAGTGTGACTGTGATGCCTCGGCAGCTCTCGTGCAGCCGTGTCACCCCCAGAGTGGTCAGTGTGCCTGTCAGCCCGGAGTCAACGGACCCAACTGCAGACAGTGTGCTCCTGGACACTGGGACTATGGACCAAATGGATGCAGGAGTGGGTGATCCTAGAATACTGTACATGTACATATAGTGCACATAAAGTTTATGCATGATTTTATATTTCATATAATATATAAATAACTCTGTATCATAGTGAAAATTTTTATTGACACTTTATCTGTGGTTTTGTTTGTATCTTATAGGCTCATGTCCATGTACATAGTTTATTTCTCTGCAGCCATTTCTGTGTAAAAACATTTTAACATTCTTTATGTGCCAATAATTTATCAGACTGTTTCTCATGTGTAATGTTTCCAAAGAGGACTTAACTTCTATTATAAGTACAAATTGTTTGCCAGTAGCAGATTTAATAGTGTTAGTACAATATTAGCAGCTATCCTAAAGTTTATGAATGATTTCATTGGTTTATGATTTTTTGATCAAACTGGAACATAAAATAGTTGCTATAAAATCAGCCCACTTGTTAATGCCTGTGTTTCTGTGTAAACCTGAAGAGTGCAATTGTAGAGGAGGTCGCTGTGACCCCCGCACAGGAGAGTGCCGCTGTCCTGACGGGATGACAGGGAAACAGTGTGACAGCTGCTTACAGAAATACAGTGTGCCTGTAGAGCACCACCATGAAATGCACTGTGAACGTGAGTAAAGCACATACAGCGTAGGGTAAAATCCTACACATGCTACGACTTTGGGATAAGAACAGTGTGTTTTTGCTCTGCAGCGTGTGACAGCTGTGTCGTTGTGCTGTTGGTGGATCTGGAAAAGATGGACGATGAATTCCACTCAGCAGCCGCTCAGCTGAGCAGCCTCAACGCCAGCTCCATGGCCTGGGCTCAGCTGCGTAATCTCAACAAGTCTGTGGAGGACATCGCTGTGAGTGTTCTCACACTCATAGATATGTGTAACATGTTTTCAACCACGCTTAAGCAACCCTCTCTAACCCTGCTGCAGTATTTTAAAAGCAGGTTATAACTGATTTTACTTTCCCTTGGTTCCAGAGCGCCATAGAGAACTACAACAGCTCCCTGGATGAGAGCAGGAGTCGGGCCGACGTGTTGGATGCTGAGATCATGACTATCAGTGAGGACATCGATGAACTGCAGGGCAAGGTGAGGTCACTGATGATACCAGCAATGCAGTAAATAAATACATGAATGAATCTGTGTTAGTGCCAACACAAAGAATTTATTTAAATCAGCTTCATTTTGACTTGTGTATTACACACAAGTCACACTTTATTGGTCTGAAATCAGCCAGGAAAAAAAAAAAGAACTGTGGCTGTATGAACATGCACATTAATTCAATTGTTGTTTTTTTATGATTGCAATTTTCCTCTCAAGATCTGATGATTCAAAATGACTTTTCATTTGAAACTAATACCCATGCCAGAGGAAGAGGATTAGAGACAGTTCTGACTCTAAACTGAATTATGACTTTAATATTTTGAATTTAATTTCAGAAGGTAGGGTTTTATTTTTGTCACATGTATTGCTATATAAAGCACTTGGAGAAACAGAAAACCAATGCAACATTTTTTCATTTTTGGTGTTTTTTACTCTTATTTTGTACAAATCTACTTCATTTTTGAAACCTTGCAAACTGTTACTCCTTCATTACTATAAATGAAAATTGAGTTTGTGTTGAGAAGTTACAGCTTTGTTCTGGTGTTTTCAGGCAACAGTGATGACCAACAAGGTTGATGACCTGAGTAACAGTACCACTAACACATACCTGAGGGCACACGACCTCCTGTCCTTCATCAACAACATGACCATGGATATACACGGTAGGACACGGGACTATGAAGAAACTTAAAAACATCAAAGGGACCTCAGTGGACAAAACTTAAATTTGGATCTTTTGTGAAAGAAAAGATCAAACTGCTACCAATGTGCTACCCATCTGTTGTATTAGTTCTCTGTGTATGTTTGGTCCCTGTTCTATAGACATCTTGCTGATGGCAAACAAGTCATCACAGAACAGTACAAAGGACCAACAGGACGGTGACGAGCGGGAGGGGATGATGAGGGAGGCCCAGGCCATGCTGAGGGAGATGAGGTACAGAAGCTGCACGGGGCAGAAGAAACTGGCCGACAAAGAGAAAAACGAGGCTGAGAAATGTAAGTTTAAGCACTCACAGAAACATTAATCCAAGAAAGAGAAATGAGAACTTCACAACAGGTTTTTAACAGTAGAGATGAAATGAACTAAAGGAAACTGGGGTTCGGGCTGACACTCATATTTGATTAATGGATGAAATGATAGGATCAACAAAGTGATTCGATTTTGAAGCACGTTGTCACTTCAGATTCTTACTTGGAAGCACACTGGGCCATTATGTCTCTGTCCAAGAGTAGAGCTACTTATAAGTACTTATTAATAACGTGTGTCATACATTTAGAATTACGTCTTCATATTTATGTAACTTTACATGGTGCTAGTAGACATCGATTACTGTTGTACACACAAGATTTTAATATAATGTACAGTATACTACTAATGTAAATTAACTGGATCCTCCTAAACTGACTCTTTTCCTCAATGGTTAAAAAAAAGTTTTTAAAAATTAAAATATAGATATAATAACTATATTAATATCAGTCTGCCCTGCCTCCTCATCATGTCTGTCTTCATCCTGTGCTAGTGTTGGATCGTGTTAACAAGGAGCTAGCAAAGCGCCAGGTAGAAAACAGTGACTTGGCCAAGGCCATTAGAGACCGCCTGACTCGTTTCCACTCTGACATGATGGAACTCCGAGACGCCCTTAACCAAGCCGTGAACAACACGGCCAGAGCTGCTGAGATGAACAATGTCAACGAGAAAAGCCTGGAGGACACCAAGGTGAGCTGAAGGTCAACAGGAACACTGAATAAAGAGTAGATGTTTTACGCTGTACTGACTGTCTGTCTCTTTCACAGAGGAGGATAGAAGACTTACTGTCCAATCAGAAGGAGGTGAAGGACCAGTTAAACATGGCGGAAGATGACGTAGCCCAGGTCAATGATGTACTGACCATGCTGCACGACTCCAAGGAGGTAAGAACAACAACAACCACAGCCTGATGTTCTACAGGCTCCTGCCCTTTACACCCATTCTTTGATTGTCTTAGGACTCTTTGAATAACCAGGTTGTGTATATGAAGTGTATCTGAAATTAGTGGTTTGATTTCAACTCATTTTGCCAGTTGTTACTTTTTTTTGTTACAGTATTTTCATTGTATACCTGCAGTTGAGCTTAGTACAGTACAGTTACAGTATATAAATACAGTTACTGTATTTTTTTATAGTTATTTTTTGGGCACATTGTTTTCAATGTCAGTAGAGATATGGAGACATACAACAAAACAGTCCCTGTCTGGAATCTACAGCTCAACAGTTAAACAGCTTAAATATGATCCTCAGGAGTATGAGAAGTTGGCCGCCCAGCTGGACGGTGCCAGGGCTCCACTTGCAAAGAAAGTGCAAAACTTTTCAGGGATGAACGGCACAAAACACCTGGTGGAGCTGGCTGAGGAACATGCTGAGCTGCTGTACAATTTAGCCATGAACCTGTCTGGGTAAGAGCTCAGTAACTAGTGACAACACTTATCATACTAGATCATCTGAGTTAGTAGAAGTGAAGACTGAAGATTTGAATAATCTCATGTAAAGTTGTTTTTGTCAACAGTTTAATTGCAGAAACTAAGAAGGACAAAGTTGTAGATGTAACACAAGCCTACAACAAAATCATCAACAGCATCAAGGAGGCAGAGGAAGCTGCCAAAATGGCCGACAAGGCTGCTAACACAACTCTGGAGGTAGAAGACACACACACACACATACACACACAGCCACGTGCACAATTTAAAAACGACTTAAAACAATTGATGATGATGATGATGATGATTGTTGTGTGTGTGTGTGTGTGTGTGTGTGTGTGTAGAACATAAAGGATCAGGACCTCGGTCACATTGCTGATTCTCTGAGGAACCGCAGTGTGGAGCTGAAGACTGAAGCTGAATATCTCGATGATCAACTTAACAATAGTAAATTCACAACATTATGTTATGTTCAGGAACTGATTTGGTAATAAAGTAAAATGAGTAAAACTTCATTTTCTGTTTGGATCAGTTTGGGATGTTTCAGTTGTTAGTTTTGTTTTTCTCACTGCACAGACGTGAAGCCGCAGCTAGAAGATGCTCAGAGGCGACTGAATAAAGCCAAAACCAAACAGGTTCAGCTGATGAAGAACTTGACGACAATTCAGAACAACCTTAACTCAACTACAAGTACGCACATTCAGTACACAAAACACAGTTACAGTACATTACAGCTTACAGGAAGTGAATTCCAACTCACAGAAGAAGATATGATTACAATCAGGAGATCAAAAGAAAGTAGTTCAATTCAATTAAACTTAATTTATATAGCGCCAAATCACAACATAAGGCATCTCAGCAGAACTGTTGATTACCTGGATCAGGTGTGTTCAGCCAATCTGAAGCTGTAAGTGCAGGAATGGTTGGAAGGATTTTAAACTCTATTCTAGATTTTACAGGGAGCCAATGGAGAGAAGCTAATGTAGGTGAAATCTCTCTTGCTAATTCCTGTCAGAACTCTTTTTTTTACAGTTTATTACAGTAGTCCAGTCTAGAAGTAACAAATGCATGAACTAATTTCTCAGCATCACTTTGAGACAGGATGTTTATAATTACTGTCCTATTCTAAGTAGCGTGACTGTGATCATGTAGTGTCTTGATGAAATCTCCTACAGAAACAAAAAGAACAACACACACAGTAGTTTAGTTTGTTGTCTCAGTAGTAAACATGATATACACATATCAAAACAGAAGCACAGCTCATTGATCCAGTATTAAACCTAGTTTTTGTTTTGTTTTTTCTCTGGTGAACAGATTTTAGTCGAGAGATCCATGAAGCAAAGCGAGCAGCGGATCTGGCGAACACCACGGCCACCCAAGTCAACGATGCACTGCGGCCCATTCAAGAGCAGCTGGACCAATGGCAGCAGACCTACAGAGACACTAACGTCACCAACGATGACATCAACAAGGCCATAATGGAGGCCAACAAGACCGGTAGGTCCAAGAGAAGTATCCCTGTGTCTGATGCTCTTTATTATGTCATTTCTGCACATCTAATTATGATCAGCCGTTGCTGGGGGTGTTTGAGGAGTATATAAAATTCCTGCTGCGTTTCCTCTATAAAATATATGTCTGCCTCTGGAGGAGTTCTGTGAACATTACAACCTCCATGACATGATCACCTAGATGATATCATGTGAATGACAATGCTCCAGTGATATAGTCTATAAGACTATATCATTGGGGGGGGCTAAAATGAGAGACAGTAAGTCAGAGGAAGGTTTTATATTATTCATACTAGGATTAATGAAAGTGAGGTCAGAACCTAAAGTTCTCCTTTAATGTAACTCAGTGTCTTTCCCACTCTGTGTAGTGCAAGAGCTGGCTACCTCTATTCCTACACTCCTAACAAAGTTGGATCAACTACAGAATCACTCCGTCCAGATGCCAAACATCTCTGAGAACATCAACCGCATCCGACAGCTCATACAGCAGGCGCGCAACGCTGCCAACAAGGTACACACACACACATACAAAAAACACCTGAGGTAGGGAAATAAAATCCAGCAGGCTTTCATGTTGTCCTCCTCTTTCCTACATCCAGGTGAGCGTGACGATGAAGTTTAACGGGGCTTCGGCAGTCCAGGTTCGTACCCCACGTAACGTGGCCGACCTGGCTGCCTACACCTCCCTGAAGTTCTACATCAGTCTGTCGGCACATGCTGTGCAGGACAACAGCACCCAGTTTGTGTTCTACCTCGGCAACAAAGACGTGAGCATCTTCACCTCAACTCAGAGACTCAACCTGTTTAGTTTTATTTCTTTTGATTCTGTTTCTTATTTTATGTTTGGTTTATTAGGTGTATTTCATTTGTTTAAGTTTAGGAGCCTTGTGCCATTCATAACTTTACAGTACAGTGTATTTGATACATGCTTTAGTTTCTGTCTATGAATTTGCATGGCTGTGTAATCTATTATTGTGATTGTGTTACTTGTAGTCCAGTAAGGAGTACCTGGGCATGGTGTTGGAGGGGAAGAGACTGCGTTGGTACTTTAACATTGGAGGAAAAACAGCAGATGTGCAAATGCCTGAAGATGTCTTGTCTAATGAAAAGTTCAACAGCATAGTGCTGGAGAGGTTAGACACACACATGCACACACACACACGATACAATCTGCATGCATTCAGTATATGATGACATGGTTCTTTTATCTTTACTTTGCTATCTCATACTTCTGTCTTGGGATGATGTCCAATGAAGTAATTTTTTTCTTTCATGTTGAACAACTAGAATAAATTGGTCTTATACTTAGACATTATAAGCAAATAGTAGAGAAACAGGAAATATCTTAGTTTCTTAAAGTTGAACTTGTTTTTATCATCCAGAGAGTAGATGTTGTTTGTGTTTGTTTAACGGACGTGTGTATTGTCGTGAATGTAGGATCCTTCAGTATGGTCAGATGTCCATGTCTTCAGAAGTCACTGATGGGGGTCAAACTGTCACCAAAGCTGATGTGGAGGCTGAAGGAGATCATGGTCTGCTCAACCTCCTGATCGACAACACCGTCTTCTACGTAGGAGGATACCCGAAGACGTTCCTAGTAAGTACATGGAGGATTATGTGACTTATACATTTTGGAAGTGATAACACATATTTCAATAATATATAATATATATATTATAATAAATAAATATGCAGGTTTTTGTGAATGTATCACATCATCAAGATCCAGCACTTATTACATTTTTGTTCATTCTGTTTTTTTTAGCCCCCTCCCCCGCTTGCTCTGTCCAACTTTACGGGCTGCATCGAGCTTGATACACTGAACGAGGAGGTGCTCAGTCTGTATAACTTTGAAAACGTCTTCAATATCAATACCACAGTGGAAAAACCTTGTGGCAGGTTTGGTCAATTGCTGTTCAGTCGATTTTCTTTGTTGAAAGCTTTGTCGCATGTCGTTGGTTTTCAGTGACGCCCCTGAAATGTCTTTTGTCATTGCTTACTTTCACATCACTGTGTGATATCTAATGGAATGAAAAGATCGAAGCCGGTGTTGGTTCTGCCCTGGGTGAATGATGCAGCATATTTTGATGGTACTGGCTTCGCCGAGATCAACTTTTCAGATTATCAGGATCAGAGAACCACCGCCCAGCGCTTTGAACAGGAAGTCAAATTGCTCTCACACAAAGGAATACTGCTCCTGCTGCAAAACGAGGTAGTCTCCACTCATTCATACGTTTATGAAGTCAGTCATGCATACGTTATTCTCTTAGTAAATCATGTTGTTATTCATTTATTCATATACTAATATGAAAATGGTGAAAAATTACCTGAAGAAGGAGGAAGTGCTCAGTATTGTCTCTGTGTCTCCTCCTCATCAGAATCAGTTTCTGTGTCTGGCTGTGCTTAAAGGCAGACTGAGGGTTTTCTATGATTTCACTGGTAAACTGGAGGAGCTGGGACCTACATCAGACCTAAAAGTCAATGATGCTGAACCCAGAGTTGTAAGTCTGTCATATTTTTCTGTCTCTTTGTCTGTCAGTCATGTATACTTTGATTTAAAATACCTAGTGTGTGTAGGAGCTATTTATTGTGGCTTCTCTTAATAACATATTTATTTATGTTTCCCATGTGTTCAGTGCTTAAAATTGTAAAAAGTGTAGTGTGGCATTGTCCTCCACTGTGCAGGGCAAAAAGCTGGAGTTTTATTCATGAAAACTGCCATTTAAAGTGAGTACTAAGCTTTTAATATCTCTTCTGTTGTGTTTTTACCTGTGTAGCTGGAGATCATCATCGTGCGTTCAAGCCAGAAACGTGTTGTAGTGAGGAGTGGCCGCTTCAACCTTTACAACCAGCAATTCCCAGACATCCCAGTATTCAGCAGCAGCTACTACCTGGGTGGAGTACCAGAGCTCAAGATGCCGGAGAAGTACGTGGGACACGTTACACGCACATTTTTCTTCTTTGAAAATGTATTCACAACACAGTGCTGAAGTGTACAGAGAATGATGCCTGTCTGAGACAGAGTTGGTTGATTGAGGGCAGTCAGAGAGGACGGATTCCCAGGTGAAGACATTTCTGACAGCCATTTTTGTTTTGTCTCTTTTCAGGCTGAAGTCTTATTTTCCTAAGCAGGGCTCTCTGAAGGGCTGTTTCAGGAACGTGAAGGTCTCTGGCTCTCACATCGACCTGAAGACGATGACCAGCTCCGGAGTCAGTTTTGGCTGTGACAGCAACCTGCTGGTAAGAAAACACACCAACCAGCTAACAGTTAAAATCCATGACATGAAATTTCCAGGTGCTGGTGTGAGCAGATGACTTTGGCAGATATGAATCTTTTATTTGTACTGTTGTTATTAAACATGTTCAAACTTACAAAGACAGCTTCTAATTCATGAGCGTGTCATATCTGAACAGTGATGTCCTCTAACTTGTTTCTGGACCTGATGTCTGTGTGTGTTCATGCAGGTGGCTCGAGAGGCTCATTTCACCGGTAAGAGCTACTTGGACTTCAATCTGACCAACATCCCCAGTATCAGCAACAACTTCTACGCCAGCTTCAGCTTCCGAACAGGCCAGAAGGAGGGACTTATGTTCTCCCATCACGATCAGGTCGGACAACCTCTCTGATGCTTCAGTGCAGTTCAGTTTCATTTAAACAGCTTGTTAAAAGAATTTCCTTTATAAAGAATGTGCAGCTTTCTTTCTGGCCCCCTGGCTCTGCCGGACCCTGGCTGGGCGGTGGGGGGCACCTGGAGCTCTAGGGCCAGGGACCAGTCTGCCTTGGGGCTTCTGCACCGTGGCTGCTGGATGACCCCCTCCTGGGCTTCCTGTTGCCCATTTCTGGGTGGGGGCCGCAGCTACCCTTGCGGTGGGGGCCCTGTGCCCTGGGGGGGCCTTTGGATGTCTGGGACCGGGTCCCCCCCCCATGTCTGCTTCATGGCCTGGGCGGCAGGATGGTGGTTCCCCACACACTCTATTGAACATTTGCATGGAGAAACCTTACGAACACAAACGCGCTCACACACACAGGTGTACACACAAGCATTCACACAGGTGTACAAACAGGTACTAACAGACACACACTGTCGTAACCCACTGTTGCATAGGAATATATCTTGTATAGTTATGTGCTCTGTTTAATATTTATTAATTGCTGTGACTCATCCAGGTTATGGTTGTTGCTGTTGTTTTACTAAGAGTACTAAGAGGCAGTAGTGAACAAGGAAACAATATTAAGAGGCAAGATAAGTTGATAAACCACTAGATAACTATTCTGGACCATTTCCTCACATGGTCATGAGAAGATTAAATAGAAAAAAAGCACTTCTCTAATTACCCCTGGACGCAGTTGCATCCTACAGAAAAACAGAACACATACATTATGGCTATATGATGTAAGTGGTTAATTGGTTCAGCAGGACATTCTCCTAAAAAATAACATAAAACATCTTCTTATTCCAACAACAGTATGATATATGTAAATAAATGTGAAAGTATAATAATACAAATGATAGGTATATACAACAATTTCAAATTACAACCAAAAATAATCTCAAGACACTTTACATAGTAAGGTAAAGACCTTACTAAATGATGCCGACCCAACAGCTGAGAGGAAAACTCTCCATCTGACTTGACCTGGTGAGTGGAGAGCGGAGAGAGAAGAGGAAATAAAAAGTCATAATTCTAGCAGCAGCATTCTGGACCAGTTGAAGACTTTTACTACGGGCTAGTGGAGACCTGAAAACAGAAAGTTATAATAATCGAGTCTGGATGATAAATGTTTTAGCTATGTTATGTAGGTGATATATCTTATGTTGTCTAAATAGAGAGAAAGGATCAAATGTGATATTAAGATTTGTGTCTGTTAAGCTCTGAGAGGTCACACAGTGATAAAAAGTTACTGATCAAGGTGGTGTCTGTGTCAGGACAGGCCAATGACCAGCTTCTTACTTCTATCAGACTTCATGGTTCCTTTATTTTCTCTCATGTCTTTCTTGCTCAGTAATTTTCAAAAGTATGTTTTGTGATTTTTTCTTCTGTGCTGCTTTCGTCTCCTTTCACCTTTCAAGAATTGTTCTCACACCCTCTCTCTTAAACTCTGCTGTGGCTGTTGTGCGTTCACAGGAAGGAGTGTGTCAGGTGTTCCTGGACAAGGGCTACGTTGTGGTGAGAGCTGGCAACAGTGCAGTTAGGACGCAGAAGACGTACAACGACGACAACAGCCACAACATCGCCATCTACAGCAATGTCAATGGGTACGACGTGATAGTGACGAGCGAATCAAATGGTCTGGTTGAAAAGAACCCACGGAGCTTTCAAAGTCTGTATGTTACAAACTGTCTTCTCACTGTTCAGGATTCGTCTGTACGTGGACGACACGCTGGAGAAAGGGCAGGTGGTCGAGCCGGACAGCGCAGGACGTGATGCCACCTTACAAGGACTCACCTTTTTGGGAGGACTGCCCAGCGACAGCCTCAAGAACCTCACAGGATGTATCAGCAATGTTTTCATCAAGAGGTGAGAAAGAGAGCAAGCAGTGCAACAATGCAGTCAAAGCTTCAGTCATCGCGTGCAGTAGTTGCGTATGTTGTTTTTTTTAGCTCAGCTTTAAGTTTAATGTCCATTTTTTATGTTCAGAGACAAAAGTCCTCAGATGGTTATGAATCTGCTGAAAGCTGATGAGAACGTTGACGTTCCTCTGACCTGTCCTGCTGCCAAAAAACCTCAGCAGATTGTGGCTGCCCAGCCCAAAACCAGCAACAAACCCAAGGTACACACACACACACACACACACACACACACACACAGCAAATTCAGCTTTTCCCAAAAGAAAAACATGTCATAAACTGAAGGTACACAACATTAACTCCTACTTTCAGGGGAGGCAGAAGAAGCCATCGGGGTCTCGCAGTCGTAACACAAGGGAGTCATGTCAGATCGAGCTGCCGGACCAGGAGACAGGAGCCACACATTTCAGCGGCTCCACACACAGCTACCAGAGATACGACTCTCTGCCCAGCTCACTCAGCCCAATGTGAGTATGAACACAAACAGGAAACAGTGAATGGTTGGATTTTATTCTGTTATATGTGTAACTACAACTCTCTCCCTCTCTCTGCAGGCCTCACATCTCCATGGCCGTGAGGATAAACTCCTCCAATGGTTTCCTGCTCTACGTGGCCGGCAGCAAGCATGGCAAAGCTGCAATGTCTCTCAGCGTCTCAGGCGGACACCTGCTGCTTCTGCTCGACGGAGGGAAGAGGAAGACCAGCCTGCGCAGCCGCAAGAAGTATGATGACGACCAGTGGCACACGGTGAGATCAGATCACTAAAGATACCAGCACAGAAATCTGTGTGGATCAGACTCATTCAGATGTTTGATTCTACTTTCATCTCGTATTTTTCACACTAGACATAAAGTAATGGAATGACAAAGGAAAGGTTAGATGAAGAGGATATACTCACTTTGTCAGGCTCCTCCTGCTCTCCTGCTGCTGTTTCTGTTACTCACCTGCTCTTGGTGTGATCTTTGTTCCTGGGTCACAGTGGTGCTGAATGTTCTCCATGATCTGCCTGAGTCAGACTGACAATTCACAAACTTTCACATTAGTTTCACAGCATCTATGTGAATCGCGTCACCTCCTGACCTGCTCTGTCTGTCTCTTCTCTCTTTATGCGTCTACAGGTGTTTATAAAGCGTGAGGGAGACAAGATCAGTCTGATTGTGGATGGGATCAGTGCACACTCCAAGAGATTTCCAGGAGAAGACAAGAGTCGTCTCACTGGACCTTTATATGTCGGAGGAGTCCCGCCCTCACTCACGGTAAAACATCCAGACTACACATATCGCAAGTTTAGTTTATGTATAGGAATTAGTCTCCAGCTAAATCAGCAGCAGCACATTATTATCCGATTATAAAGTTACAGAACCTCATCAATATTCAACACTTAGAGGCTGTAACTCACAGAACAAATGTAAGGTGTATTTCTGTTAAATTAAATGTGTCCCAAAAATGTGAATGTGACACAGTGTCATCTGTGTGCTCGTCTTCTTCTGTTGTAATCAATCTGTCTGTAAACTTCAGGCTCCAGGTGGTTCTGGTGGTTTCATGGGTTGTGTCAGGGACCTGACGCTGAATGAAGCCCCCGTGGAAATCCCTGCTTACAGTCAGGGGACGGTGCCCTGCTTCCAAAACACGCTGCAGCCTGGAGCATACTTCTCCGGCCAGGGAGGACACATGGCGATTGGTAGTTCTCACTGACCTCCATTCATGTTGTGTCTTCTTGTCTGGGCCCTGCCTGTGCTGACTGACAGCTCTGCTTCTCCCCCCTACAGATGACTCTTTGGTTCTGGGCGGGGATCTCGAGATCCAACTGGAAGTTCGACCCGTCTCTGACTCTGGATTGCTGCTGCGTGCTGGGACATCACCTGACCAGCACCTGATTTTGGTCCTCAGGCAGGGAGAGGTCAGGGCGTCTGTAACTTATTCAACAGAAATACAGCAAAGAAATACTGTGAAGGAAGGTGAATAACTAAATCTGAACACAATGTGTGTCTGTGTGTGTAGGTGATTGTGTCAGTAAACAGTGGAAAAGGTGAACTCTCCACCTCCTTCACTTCTAAAGACTCTCTGTGTAACGGACAGTGGCACACAATCACAGGTGAGTTTAGGTCAACAGATGACCTTGTGAACATGTAATTGTGTCGTTGCCCAGGCCTGTTGTAACACTGCCGTGTGTGTATGTCTGTGCCTCCAGTGGTGAAGAAGAACAACGTCCTCCGGCTTCATGTGGATGCAGCCAGTGAGCACAGCCCTGGCCCCAGACAGAGCCGCTCTGCAGGGACCAAAGAGACCGTTTACCTTGGAGGAGTACCTGGTGAGTACACACACTCACTCAATCACACACTCTCTCTCACACACACACACGTTCCTGTGTTTATATTACATATATTTTGGCCTGTACACTCTAATGTTGTGAAAAAGCATTTATCTCGTTCTTGACACACTTAAATGATTCACATCATTACATACACAAAAAACGTTTAAACCTGCCTAGTTCTATGAGAAAAGTTAAAGGCCCCCCACTTTCTAAATAAATGAACTGTGGTTAATCACATTTTTTGAACACTAACTTCCATTTAAACTTGTTGATAAGCCATAACCTATACCTTATTGTTCCCCTCTCCGTCCACCAGAAGGTGCCACAGTTCCCGGTCTCGGTGCTGACCTCCCAGCCTTCCACGGCTGCATCCGTCAAGCGATGGTCAACCACAGACCAGCCATGTTGTCCAAACCACTGGCAGTGCACGGAGCCGTGGGAACACAGGGCTGCCCACACATGTAGACCCAACATACACAATCTTACCCTCATACTCCCCAACTACAAATTACTGGTGGTGGGTGTCATGTTACTGTAGCTAATTTAAAATATATTAATATTTATTTTCATAGAAAGTATATTTTCTACTTCCTGTTTATTATTGCAATCTCACTGGTTTGTTTAGTGCCCTTGGACAGTGAAACTGTCTGCACACAGAACTGTCCTGGTATAAGATGATACACACAGGCCTTAAAATCATTCATTACTTATAAAATGTGTAGTAAATTGTAAGTAAGATCACCACTTCCTTTTCCTAAATAAACAACATTAAGTGACACATATAACAGATGTGTTAAATCTGCAATAAATTGGAGAACACGATGTGTCCCGATGTGTGTTGTGCGTTTCTCGCAGACGATGTGAATATATCACTGAGTCAGTACACTGAATGTTCTCGACAGAGCAGCTGTTGGGACTAGCAGTGAACGGTCTGGACACACACCTTTATTTTGTCCTTTCCTCTTAGTGAAGTTAATTAAACTATCTTCAACTTTCCTCTGTCCTCACACATCAAACATGTCGTGCGACTGCATCATCTGCTCCTGTGTTAATGCTGCATTTAGGTTCAAAGCCCAATGACTGACAGAGGTTTTTTGTCTAAGTGCTACTATATGGCATGATAGCTCAGTGGGTAGGGTAGTCGTCTTCAAACCCCAGGGTGAGTGGTTCATGTCGAGGTGTCCTTGGACAAGACACCGATACCCTGACCCTTGGTGGCTCACAGGGGCAGCCTGTCCACAAAGAATTTCCCCAAGGGGATGAATAAAGCATTATCATTACTTAATGTCCATCACTAAGAAGGAACACTGCTGTAATGTCAGTGCACGTTCCTTTTTCTCACGTCCAGGTTGCAGGCAGCGTTTCTCATGTCTGTTCCATCATAAATAGAAACCTGTAGTGAATACGGGTCTGCAGCCTTAATATCACTGTTCTTACAAATACGTCACAGAATGAATAAGCTATCCCTCCCCCTCACTCCCAGCCCCCATGTGTTGCAATTGCATTTCAAAATAAAGGCTTCCCCCCATACAAACTGCTTGTCAGTGTCTGTTTCATCTGCAGAAATAAAACTTGAGGTGAGTTGTGTTTGTGCCAGTATGATTTATTATGAAGAGAGCTGGTTCTGTGCTGCACTAGAAAAGAAATACAGAAAGAAAACAAAGGTCCCCCAACATTCCCCAACAGTCCCCCAACATGTTAACAAATGTCTGCAGAGTCGAGGACAATTGGGTGAAACAGTTTCATGGTCACAGTGAAAAAACTGGCCTAGCATAGTTATCTGCTAACCCTGTGTGCTTTTCCTGAGTGTTGCCTTTGGTACAGAAAAGTGTTAAGACTTTACTAAAAACAGGGCAAAGACAAATACTAAGGACTCCACTGAGAGTGCTAATCCAGACTCATGTCCTCATCATCCTTCTTCTCTTTGGGGTCTTTACTGGCCTGCATGGCTCTGGCAAACGCCTCCACATCTGACAAGAACACAGACACAAAGTGAGTAGAAGACTTTACATCCTGGTTCATCTCCTGCTCAAACATCATCCTGAACAATGATGACATTCACTGTTGATTTTGATGTAATGGCAGAAAATACTAAAAAAATTTGCTTCAAAGGAAACACATGGATATTTGGATACTGCTGCCTCTGTCTGGATCAGTTCTGTTTAATCAGTTATCACCTTTGTCATTTTGACTCTTGCTAAGCTGCAGTAGAAAGATGACTGCAGAGGAGGACATTTGGTTTTTGATATCCCGGGACTGAGTGACTGCAAGGGGGCCATCAGACCACACTACTTGTATGTGTGGGTTTCTCTCACCTCCTCTGTTAGCGGCGTCCACAGCCTCTGGGGGCAGACCAAACTGACTCATGAGAGGACCAAGCTGCCCAGAGGCCAAGGCACTGCTGAACATACTCATGGACTGAAGGAGAGAGGAATCACAGTCACACATGCACACACAAACGCTGCTGTGGTACTTTGTTACAATAACTGCGTTACTACCTGCTGGAACTGAGGGGAGCTGAGTGTGTTCTGAATCTCTTCTGCGTTCTGTGGTAAACTCTCTCCTGATGGGAGGAAGGGCAGCAGCCGCTGCTGGACCTCAGCGTTGGTCAGGATGGGTGCCATCATCTCAGGGGTACAAACACTCGCAAGGTCCACTAAAGAGAAAGAGAGGAGGTCCCATTGACATTCTGTCTCCTTTTCTTTCTAACATTGTGTCCATGTTGCCCTCATTTCCTTTACAACATTGTGTCCATGTTGCCCTCATTTACTTTACTTGAGGTCTCCTCGTCGTCTATATTTACGTCTCTGTTTCTGTTGTTTTTAGATTTAGTTTTTTTATTATATGTGCTACGCAGATGCACTTTAACCATCCAGTATCAGTGTTGTAGCAGGATCTTTCCACCTGCTTTCATTCAGCTCAGAGTGCATCTTACCTGCTGGCCCCTGAGCAGCAGCTGCTGTAGGAACATTCATGGTTGCGAGGATGCTTTGAAGGTCACTGAGCTGAATGGGCTGGTGAGGGGCCGGGCTTCCAACAGAGGCTGGGGCCACTGGTGTCTGGGCTGAGGCTGAGGCTACAAACGACAATACAAACAAATCACTCACAATTTAACTGCTGATGTTCCTGGTTTTTTACTCTTGAAATGACTGCTTTACTGTATGAGTCTCTCTCACACACGCACAGCATAAATATCAGAAGACAGCACTAGGTCAGTACCTGTAACCTGCAACAATTAGGTTTTAACACGTAAAACAGAATTTATACTGATTCAGAGATACAGACACACAATTAACTAAATGCACGTAATACCTGGAGTTGAGGGAGCAACACTAGGAGGTGCCACCGCTGAAGCAGCAGGGGTCACAGGGGTGGTGGGGGCCTGTGAGGAGCTCAGTCTGGGGGCTCCGCCTGAAGAAGGAGTGGCTGCAGCTGATTGGCTACGAGAGCTGAGACAGTAGTAGGTAGACAGAAAAAAGAAAACAATTTAATAAACTTATTATTGATAATAATAATTAAGTTAAGTTCTCATTTTGGATTTTACACAAACAATGAGGATGTAAGAGGTGTGTGTCTGTCTGTCTATACACAGTTGTGTTCAACATAACAGCAGTCCGACATCACTAACCGGATCAATCACCGTTTTTGGTACAACCCGAATTCTGGAAAAGTTGGGACGTTCTTTAAATTTGAATTAAATTAAAACTATAAGACTTTCAACTCACATGAGCCAATATTTTATTCCCAACAGAACAAAGACAACATAACAAATGTTCAAACTGATAAATTTTACTGAATCATTTATTGAGATTCATTGGGATTGTTGGGTTTTCTATATAGTTCTGTATATACTTATAGTATTTTGCAAGGTCCTAAACTTTGCTATGTAAAGTGCCTTGAGATCACATTTGTTATGATTTGGAGCTATACAAATAAAGATGAAATGAAAATTAAAATAATTGCAGTGTGGAGTTCAATTAGTGTGTCATTCATTCTGTAAAAGAACATGGCCCCTATTTAAAAATGGAACAACACCCACACCCCCCACAAACTCTGAATTCAAGCCACAGTAAATACTAAACCTGGAAGAGGAGCTGCTGGTGGCTGGTCCTCCACTGCCCAGCAAGTTGGCAAGTCCTGGTCCTGCTAGAGCTCCCAGACCTACTTGAACAAATCAAAAATACATCCCTATTGATCATATTCTGATTAACTGATTGATTGAATTGGGCTGTGACTGACATAAAACCTTATGTTTCAAATGAACATGGGATGCTGTTTTTTGCTTTTGATTTCAGCTGTTGTGAGTGGGTGTGCCTCAGAAAATATCTTGCTCACCTAGTCCACCCAGTCCTGTTGGGCCCATCAGCTGCATCAGCTGGTTGTGGCTCATATTTCCCAGCAGGTTTTGCAGCCCCCCCTCTCCTCCGAGTGCAGACAGTTCATGGCCGCTGCTTCCTCCACTTCCTGGTGCTCCAGGAATGGGAGGATTGTTCAGGTACTCATTCACCTTACGACAGTACTCGTCATCCTTGTCAGTCTTTGGCTCCTGATGGAATTGGGACATGAAGAATTCTTAGAAAGAGCAGAATTCTACACAGACACAATCTGACAATAAATTAAACTCACAGTAACACTGATCCAAATGTTTCCGCATCACTAAATATTAAATAATGTGGAAATCATTTTGGGGAACTATGCCCAAGGGTTATATAAACTCAAGTTGTATGACTGAAAGAATTACTACAACCAGGTTTAAGTAGAGAAATAAATTTCTAGTGAGAACAGATAAAATGAGGAACATTCTGGTGAATATGAATGGCTGCCTGACAAATGCTCTGATTACAGCCATGCTGAATGTGCTGTAATGATCTCTCGTCTTTTCTGCTCGTCACTCTTCTCGCCTAACACTTCCATTTTCACCACATCTGCACGGACACAAATGGGAGCAGATGTCTTCACTCCCTCTCCCTTTTAAACGATGACGAGCATCTTCCTCTCACCTGCATCCAGAAGAACAGTCTCTTAGATCCAGCTTTGAATTTCAGCACGTAGACACGTCCGGTTGTGCACTGGTTCACCCTCTTGAATTCACAGTCATCAGGGAAGATGATCAGGTCCTGGAAAGAGGAAAGGAACATAAGATGTTCAAAATATAAATGGGAAAGCACTGCAGTTGCTCTGGGCTTGTGTCAAAGTGATTTGATGACTACTAAAGAATGAAGACACAACTGCTAATTGTTTTCTTTTTTTCTCCCCAATCAGCAAAAACCCTGTTAATAGATTGACTTGAACTGATTCTGCTCTTTCAATTTTAGCACCCTTTTTTTGTGCTGCATTTCTGAGAATCCTGACGGTGGACACTATGCAAGCTGACAAAAGTCTTTATCTGAGCCAGTGCAGTCAGTATCTCTTTTCTGCACTCTACACCATTTCTCCAGGTAAAGCCTGCGTGACTTAAAAATTAAGTTTTGGTTGTGCACTGAACAGCTAGTATTCAGATGTGTAATTACTTGAAGAGAGGGAGACACACAGTCACACAGTCTCATACTTCTGAGGACACACATTGACATAATTAATTCCCTAGATCCTTATCCTCACCTTCTTGCTGTGAGGCTACAGTGCAAACCACTACACCACCATGCCAAAATATACCAACTTGTATGTATGTTGTACTGACAAAAAAAAAGTGAGATGGTTATTGCGACCACCAGAAATTAGACAATGGTTTACTATGAAATCGGTAATCTTTTCTAGTGCGCATCTCTTTTTATTTCCGTGTTTGTATCTGAGTAGGAGAGAGATAGACATGTCTTTTGTAATACATGTTAAAACACTGTATAATCCATACACTGACTGTTTTCATGTAGAATAAACCAGGTTTCTTGTTAACTTGGGGCTTTTGATGTGTTAGGACAGCTGAATGACACAAAGAGACAGTCACAGTGAGATTTAGACGTCTGCAGGGCACTTTTTGTTCTCTTTAGTTTTTTTTGAGTGGACTCAATTTAAAAACGTAGCAGCTCTGTGTAACAATCTCCTCTTTCACACTGTAATGTGTTAATTAAATTAATTAAATTTAATTAACACATTAAATTAGCAGATTTTCTGCTAATCTAGCTGATGAAAGTAGCAGAGAAGCAGAGTGTCTGCAGCCTTTGACCTGCACATGCACTCTTAAAAAGCCAATTAGAAACATGATTACATGTATAATCTTTTCTACGGTAGAAAACTTTTTAGTTCTCTAAGGAAATCCTCTATCCCGATTACGGTAACCGGATTTCATGATAGGTAAAGAAATCAGCTTACTTAAGAAAGTCGACTGCAGTGTTTCCCCTAGGTTTGTTGTGTTGGGGGGGTGGGGGAGTTGCCTTTTTTCGCTAGGGGGGAGTTACTCTCGGTAATGATTCCGTTTTTGGAATTTTGTAGTGCACTTTCCCTGTAATGTCTGCAGAAATGCACACAGAGCTTCTCACTGTTGAAATGTTCATATGGATCCTTTTCCGACGTCTCTAAATGTGCAAACACCTCTACATACTATGCTAGAAATATAACAAGGAAATGCGCTAAAGTCACAGAAATATATGGTTTTATGCGCCGCAGACAATGTGTGTTTTTAATGGTTTAAAAAAGCGTCCCCCCTCATACAACGGTAGGGGAAACATTGGACTGTAACCTGATTACTTAGGTGACTGTAAATTAACTGATTGTCTAATAAAATTAAACCAAAACACAGGCTAATGACAGAAACTGTGCTGTCAGATTAACTAAGGCAGCAACATTACTACAGCTTCAAATTTAAAAATACCTTGCTTGTTATGTGGGAGTTCAGCTGAATTGGTATGGCATGTGTGCACACTGATTGTTATGACAACTGCATATGCGTGCAAAAACAATATAAGTAAAGATAAACATGCAAATAAAACAACTTGCATCTGTTCTTAAATGTGAGAATTCAACATGGGAATTCAAACTGACTCACATTTATGTTTCAGCACAACTACAATGATAATCTTCTCATCTGACCTACTGGTGGCCTGTTACAGTAGCCTAATTTGATGTGACTGTTTTTTTCATGACTCACTGATGACTGCTTGTTCCAGAGATCATACTAATGACACCATCTATCATCACACTTTCTCCTCCAGAGTTTCAAAAAATTGTGACCAGTCTAGCCATGACTGAATTAATTCCATACCAACACAAAGATTTCACCACCAAGGAGAGGTTCCAATTCAGCAAACTAATCTTTTACTTAAAAAAGCATTATATTGATTAGATTTTAGCATTAGATTATCTTTAAATTGCTCCACAAATAAGTATACCAAGTCATATGGAAGTAAAGTTATTTTTTTTATATTATTATATTAAGTTTCTCAAACTATTTTCCCCCGAGAGGATCAATAAAGTATAAAACTATTATATCTCACATCATCCACATTCCCAGTGGTCCTGTCCTTCCAGCAGAAGTGAATCAGGGAGTCATCGGATTGCTGGATGTACACCATGCCTTTGCGTTTGTCCGGCGTCACTACGTTTCCCTTCAGAGTCATTTTGCCAGCACGAAACTCCACCAGGTACTTGCTAGTGTTTCCCCTGGAGCCGCTCACCAAGCTTGGAAAAAGAGCACCTGAAGACATCTTCAGAGCCCTTTGTCAACAGGCCCCAACACTGGAGGAAAACAAAAGATGCTGTCAGGTTGTCATAAACGTAGTCTACTGTAACCTGACTATTTCTGACCAATAAAACACATGAAACATATGGTAACTTTAAAAAAAAATGTACTTCGCCTTTTTAGGCCTACGCGAGTAACTTCCAATTTGTAGTTGTCAAAAGTCGATCTAAAGCAGAAAACGGTAGCTATTCTGTAACGTTACATTAGCTAGGTACTTCAGGAGGTAGTGTTATTTAATAGTCTTTTTTCCTTGCAGCTTTTACGTACGCTGTAATATTATAGTATGTCTGATACAAAGGTTTCAAATTGTTGGTTTAAAAAACACTTCAAAGCAAAGCTAACAAAAGTAGCCGTTAGCCACTGGTAGCTGTAAAGAGTTCGGGCTGTGTCCTGCTACTTATCAATGCTAACGTTAGCCCATGACTTGACTAAACCGATAAACGACACATGCAAACGTCTTACATATGATTCAAATAGTTACATAAAGTCATTCACACGTTACAAATAACAGTCAGAATCTGTGTAGAAATTACATAAGATATAAGCTTTCGGTTAAACTTAACATAATAAAGACATTATATTTAATACCTGAAGTTGCGTTAGCAAAATTTTGCCTTTAACCACGAAGTTTTTCTTCTTTTACGTCGCTTGTTAGGCACGTAACTGACTTCCTGTTACGTCATGAGCGCGTCTGCTGTCACCGGGGGCGCGCAGAAGGACAGTGGGAGGGGCTCCGCGCGATCGCTCTGCTCGGATTGACACTTCGCTCCGTGTAGCCGTTGGCTCTGTGGCTGTACTACCGGCTGTTTGAATGGTTTAGCTGTGGAAAGGACAGCCGAACTGGGATGCGAAGATTATAAAACTCGCTTTACTTAAAAAGACAAATTGAAGCCAAGGTGCTCGGGGTTGATAAAAGGTAAGAAATACACGGAGTTAGTAAGGGGGGGGGGGCAGTCAGCTTTGCTGCCCTTGGATTAGTTAGCGAGCTAAATACTAGCGTTAGCTGATTTATTCAAACAGGCATGTTGCTCGGCACAGACGGCTGTGCACTGGCTAACCAACATGGATGCTGTGTGTTCCTTTTTACGCGGTGCCTGGAGATTATCCGCTTTAACACGGCTTCGATTCGCCAGCCCGGCCGGTAGTCTCTAGTTCGATTGCTAGTCACGAACCGAGAGCCCATCGGTCTGTGAGGCAGGGCACATTCAGATCCCGTGGCGTCATATCGATTATTGTATGATATGAGTTGTAAACGCGACGGTTTTAGAAACTGAGATATAGGATAGACACAGGATAAATCCGATTTTTGCAGTTTATTGCTATGTGAGGGGGCGGTGTGTTTTTGATCTCAGAGCTGACGTCTGTCTTTGGACATGTTGAGAGAGAGACAAGTGCTACCCCCACCCCCACCCCTTCCAAGCTTATCAATCAAATTTATACAAAGCAATTAAAGTAAAGGTAGAGCATTAATATCTATAAATGAGTATCAAGACTTTTGTCATTTCATTGTTCTTAACTACGCTGGAGCTTACAGCACATTAGAATTAGCTGCAGTAGGGCTGGTGTGTTTTTCTGTCATGTGATGTGTATATGGAGGTGGTTGGCAGGTGGTTGACTCTGTGTGCATGCATGTTCATGACAGAAGCCATTGTGAACGTTTCCTTATGAAAACTTTATTGTACAGTTTTGACTTTGTTCAGCATGTTTTGGGTCTGCCATTAACTGCTATTATAATGTTGATTAATCAGATTGCAGCTCAGTGTCAGTCATGGTGATGTCTAGTATAGTATTTTAACCTATTCTTTAACTCCACATTTATAGTTGCAATCATGAAATAGCTTATTGTTCTGAAATTTTATGTATGTGTTACTAATGAGTGCTCTGATCACTGAATATGCTGAAATATGAATATGAAAATACTTCAAACTAACCTATTTTACTTGCATCTGTGGCAAGACTTTCCCCAAAATACTAGGACACTAGCAGTAGGTAGTGACCATGTTAAAAATGCATTATGTTATCATCCAATGCTCCAATCAGTGACTCCAGCTTAAAGGAGTGTCCCCTTTCTACAGGTTTTCACAGAGTTCTCTAAAAAAAAATTATATCTGAGTCAGTTTTATTTTACAGTCCAGGAAATGTTTAATCCCATCAAATATCCTAACTGCCTGTCCCCTCAAGGGTCGTGGGACTGCTGGAGCCTATCCCAGCCTAAAACGTGCAAACTCCACACAGAAAGACACCCAACTGACCCCTCTTGCTGTGAGGTGACAGTGCTAACCATAACAACACCGTGCCGCTCAGAAATATCTCACCAAATGATATTATTTGTCTGAGTCAGCTGTCTGTGTATGGCTGGAGGGGAATCTGTCATGGTAGATGATGTCATTAGTATGATCTCTGG
Source organism: Ctenopoma multispine (assembly GCA_034779795.1). NCBI lineage: Eukaryota > Metazoa > Chordata > Actinopteri > Anabantiformes > Anabantidae > Ctenopoma > Ctenopoma multispine. Next base: position 22,534,870 of record JAUYWH010000025.1, read on the forward strand.
AACAAGCGGCCATCAGTGAGTCATGTAAAAGCCAGTCACATCCAATTAGGTTACACCTGGTGGTGGCCAGCAGTAGGTCAGGTGGGAAGATTATCACTGGTGTCACACTGCAGTTGCATTGAGACAGAAAAGTGATTCAGTTTCTCAGGCCCCATGTTGAATTCTCACATTTGAGACGCTGGATCAGGATTTTCCTATAAAATGCCTCAGTTATAAGAATTGTAGGTCTAATGCAGGCAGATGTCATCAGATCTTGTGCTTCAAGGTGTGACTGTGTCTAACAACATGAATTTGATCTCAGTGATTCTGTTTAAGAGAGGTTGGACTCAGTGAAACTACCCTGAATAATTAAAGGTCCAAATACAAACAATTCCATTGCAGCTGTTTTAGCCGTGTTGTGACAGTGTAACAGTTTCCTGTCACAGTGTCTCTGCTGTGACCCCTGAAAACCTAAAATAAACCCCCCGCTCAGAGGCCTGCTTTGGCTCACTGGAATTTGGTATTGATATTTGTGTCCTCACACAGAAGGCAGACAGGCTTCATATTCAGTTGCTGACATTAGAATGAAAAGAGTTGTAGACTACTGCGGGAACTGGGCTTCACACAGCAGCCGCTCAAGCCAAATGTATTCATGTTTTTATTGTATCAACAATCAGCCAAACAACCATCATGTTTTACAGCCTCTGAAGTCAGAAGAAATCAACTATGCGAATACGTGACCGCTGCAGCATTCTGTTTCCTGTTTGTGTCAATAATGGGTCGTGTATTTCACTTGTTAAGATTAACTTGTGATGGTCATTTCTGTTAATTTCACAGACTGAATGATTAATTTACTAAATGTAAAAGTAAAAAAATAGGCTATTAACAGATGTCAGACACTGACATTTATTAACTGCGTACAACATGTTAATTCACACTATACGTTTCATATGTATAATGTACGTCAGCTGTGATGCAGAGCTCCCACTGAGCCCCCGCTCACGTTCATGCAGTCACTATGCCAGCAAGTTTATTCCGACAAGATGACTACATTCACAGTGTGGACAAGAAGAGAGAAATATGGCTTTGCTTTTTGTGACTCTACGACGAAAGGCGAATAAAATATGAACAATAGTTTCATCTTTAGGTTTCTAGTATGCCATAGAGAATAGCTGAGTTAGTGTTGAGCTTTGATATTGAATGGCTGGGATAAATAGTTTAGTTTGACAGGACATTTATCTTTCCAGGTGTTGTCCTTACTTTATAGCTGCTCTTTGATACCACTGACACCCAGCTGAACTACAAATGAAGCTAAAGGCACCTCAGACTGCACACAGAGATGTAAGACAAGTGTTTCTCACTGGGAGCAAACAAATGGTCAAACTCCTCCTGTGAGAGGAAAAACAGATCCTCTGAAGGAAGATAGTGGGAGACGGCATCCTGCTGTTAGCTTTGGGTCATGAGTCTTATCATGAGTGTGTCCTCTAGACAGTGTGATTGCAAGTCACACGGGGCTGTCAAATATTCACCTTCACTTTCCTTTCTCCTGTGCCTGTGTGTGTGTATCACTGTGTGTCATTTTTATACTGGTGACCTTTCTCTAAATAAATGACTCTACTTAGCTAATATAACTTTATCATATTGGTATCAGGACCAGTAAAACTATCAGAACAATCTGATCAGTGGTACTTACCATAACACAGAGCTTAGCTAAGAAACATCTCCAGATTTTGTGGTTAAATGTGTGTATGATAATGATTGATATTGACCAGTATGAAAATGTATACCATGGTAAGACTTTAGCTGTACTGTTTCATCTGAGAACATATATATGTTTCAGCTGTGCTTTTAAAGCGATAAAGTTGCATTAGTAGACAGAATGTTTCTTTAAAACCGAGGTCTATGTTTGCTGATGATCGACCTCTGTACATCTATGTAGATCTTCTAGTAAACAAACAAGGATATTTCAGAGTGACCCCAAATTTTTGAACAGTATTTCAGGAATTTAGTTCAGCTCAGGTCAACAAATAGACAACAATCTCTAAAGGAACTTTATATCATATTTATTAAGAGATTTAAATGCACCAAAAGCATGACATGTTTCACTTCATTAATCATCTCAGTCATTGCTTTCTCCGGCTCCTTGATATTTATCTGAATTGATCATTAACAGCTGTCATGAGGACTGTGAGTAAACAAACGTTTTGGTCTGGTGTTGGTCAGAACATCGTTTTTATAGAGCCTTAGTGCTAACCACACACACACACACACACACGAGCTGACTCTCTAAAGACCACTTAGAGACTGAAACAGGAACTAGAGGAAATGTGGGGTTGTGTGTGTGTGTGTGTGTGTACCTTGAAAATACTAGTTTGTAGATTGTGTATAAATAATTGTTGCTTTGTAATAAAATATGAGTAAAAGGGAGTAAATGAAGAGTGAAATCAATGAGAAACACGAGCAAACACAAGGAAGCAGCAGACATAAGGAAATTATTAATGACTTTAGTGTGCATGCAGTGTGGACATAGTAAATTTAAGAGGCAAAGCCCGACCCTACAACATACACCATCTACATCACGCCATGGCTCACTCACACTGTACTGGACCCTGCACGGTGTACAACACTGAATCATCAGCCAAGGGCCACAGTACATAATGACACATACTGCATCATGTCACTAGATTAACAGATGGTTTGGAAGGCGGAACTTCCTCCTGGAGTCTGTGTAGGAGCTGTATAAAGATTGATGAAGTTCCTGGTTTCTTGTGATTTTATTTTTGGACAAGTATCTCACTTCTGTTTGTGTTTATGTTACTATTTGTATTTGTCTGTGTGTATCTGAACCTTTTGCCAGGTTTCAAAAATAATGATCACAAATGTAGCGTGTCACACAACAGAAAGTGACTGGACTGTATGTACTGTATGTGACATTGGTTGCTCACTGAGTGTGTCTGGCGTTGCTGGAAATAAGCTTTGGTGTTTAGTGAACCTACCCTAGATAAACGGAGGTTTTTGCCTGACTGAAAGGAAGGACACACACTTATCCCATCAGAAGTGAGATTTGTGAGTGTGCTTGTTTAGCAGAGTTCTGTGGATGCAGAATGAAACGTCTCTACTTGAAAGAAAGAAGTCCAGTTGCCATGACTCAATCTTTACCTGGATGACTGAGAATCTTCACAGACATAAACAGAGTTTAGTTTTTTGTAAGTGTAGTTATGATGAGATACTGAATTCTGAATCCACAATGTTTACATGTTTGTCGGCATTGCAGCCATTCGGTTCTGACCTTAGAGCAAGCACAATGCATCATTGCACCACACAGAGAGGTGTAAAATCATCTACACTTATTCACATATGAAGCTCCCAGGACATTCTGAGTTGGCTCAATGTGTCTGACATCTGGCACCTCAGATATATCAGACATGACGTCTGATATATGTTCACAGTTACTTGCAGACAGGTTTGAGGTAGTGACACAGCAAGAGTCTTATCAGAACAATCATGAAGTGCAAATTGTCACATGAACAGCAGAAAGACACCAGGCAAAGCTGGAGAACAGTGAAAAAAGACATTTCAGTATCGAACATGCTGTGTGTTAGTTTGGTGTCTGTCTGCAGGTGTGCAGTGACACCTCCTTTTAATCTCACTTGTGATTCTAGCTTCACACATACAATAATAAAACCGTCACATTCTCCAATTTGGCTTTTCCAACACTATTAAAAAGTATTTGTCCCTCTTCCTGATTTTTTTATTCATTTACATATTATTGCATTGCAATTGTATTGATATCTTTGCAGCATCCCAGCTGTTTTGGAAACAGGGTTGTTGTATAAACCAGTAGCATACTGGTTGTACTGGGCTAATCTCCAGATGAATGCTTGTTAGTAGGTTTTCCTAGTTAAAGACCACAAAGGTTTCCAAAAGGATGTTGAGGATTTTTTTTTTGCTGCTGTGTGTCCAGGCCTGTTGGCTGAGCTTCTAAAAACCAAAAACAATGCTAAGTTCCTTTGTTAGTACACAAAGACACCAGCTGCTTACCACATGTTTTGTTTTATTGTGTTTCACAAGTGCTTTTTGCCACATGTTGGAATTTGCTGCTTTTTTTAAGTTGCTGTATATAAACTGCTTAAGCAAGAGTTACAAACACACACGCACCATCTCCTCATGTGTCATTGTGTTTAGTATTATTAATCATGTCGGCACGAGGGCACAGTGACTAATCATACTCAGCAGCTGTAGGTTTTCATTGTGTTTGTTATGGATACGCTTCATCCAGCAGAACACAGTTACACATCAAAGTGAAGCCTGGTGTGGCACTCACACAGTTAGTGTGTCTTTGGATGTGTACACGTGAGAAGTTTTGTGCTAACAATTGATGGACACTGTACGTCTGGTATGTCTGAATTGAAGGAGGAGATGCTGAATTCTTACTGTGTTTTTATCTTTTGCTCTCTCTGAGCCAGTGGAGAACTTTGGGGATGTTGTTTTTTAATTTGCATTCAGGTGCTACTATCAGTTTTGATTTGGTGGAAGAATGCAGTGGAGGATACACACTTCACTGGAAGTGTCCCTCTATCCTCCATGTTCTAATGTAGTACCCGTCTGTGTGTTCTCTCTTGTACTGTATGTGCTTTGAGCTCAGGGTCCATCGGAGGGTTTTCACTTGCTGGGCTCTGTTGTTATTAGAACCACAGTGAATAGTTGATAAGTTGTGAGTGAACTATTTTATTTATTTATAATGAATTAATTAATTCGTTGAAGTGACTCCAAGAAACTATGGCAAATATTTCCTTCTTTCCATTGACTTAACATTATAGTAAATTGGATTGTTCTGTGCTTTGGACTGTTAGTCTGAGAAAATAAGGTATTTGTAATTTATGTAAATTCAGATCTGTTGTTGTAGCAGATTTTATTGACTATATATTGCCCGCTCTTACTTTTGAATCTGGTAATTTACCTGCAGTTGTGCTGCTTGTGAACTTAAATGGAACAAATAGAGAAATGCAATAAAGTCACTCAGACCCAAAGCAAAGTGGGATGAACATGAAACAGTCATAGATAGATAAATAGATAGATAGATAGATAGATAGATAGATAGATAGATAGATAGATAGATAGATAGATAGATAGA
>JAUYWH010000025.1:22540672-22559972 GCA_034779795.1 Ctenopoma multispine
CGTTGGCCTTCTCCACAGTCCCCCCCGCTGTGCTGTTCTTTGTGTTGTAGCCTGTGATGGTTTTCACACCATTCCAGTGTTATGGCTCTGTGAAAACGATTCATTGGATAAAATGTGGTACAACTAAAAATGAACGTGTGGAAGCACATGTTAAGTCACACAGACCATATGCTGCCACTCTCATTACAGTGTGTGTTGATTCTTTGTTGACTTCCAGCTCACTGGACAAGACATCTCATTGGCTGCACAGCTCAGCTAGGCACAGTCTTTGGTTCATTCACCGGTTGGATCTCTGTGGTAACTGGATGTGATTTTTTATCATGCACGCACATACTGTATGAACACACACAGACACACAAGCACAGTCTCGCAATGTCACAGTATGTTGATAATCCACAGAGTGTGGATGAACTGGAAATCTGGTCATGTGAGGGGGTTATCTGGGTGGTGACTGGGTAACCCGAGGCACAGTAGTGGGTGGGATTTGGGAGAGTGTTAAATCGAAGTGTTGTCGGATGATGTTGATGTTTGATGTTGATGTCAAAGGGCCACTTGTAACTGGGACTACATGCAGTGGCTGACACATCTGTATGAGCAAAGTAGGCAATTGCACAGAGCAGCAATTTGAAAAAATAAAATAAAATAATGAATCAGTAAATTTCTATTTGCTAATCTTCGTCTTGTGTCGGAGTTTTGCTTCGGTTCAGTAAACACAAATATTATATATCACATATGACGCTGTAATTTCTACAGTGGACAATCAGGACGTTTTGTGTCCAGTTTAACACTGAGAGGAGAACATTTGTTTTTTCTTTTAGCGTTTGAAGGCAAACAGTGACACGTCATGACAGTTACTAACAGAGTTGATATGTGTTGTATGTATATATGTATATGGACAGAGATTGCGCGCTTGTTACACATTTTGAAGGTCACCGTATGACGGCAACACAACAGTTAGCTCGAGTTCTTAGGTGTCAGCTTCCCTTGTACACTTCTTTCCCTCCTAACAGTTTGCTCTTGTCATCACTCCGATATAAATGTATATTGGTTTTGTGTCTGTATTTTTCACTTCATCCTCTCCCATGTAGTTATTGTAGGGGTTAAAGGTGATATTTAGAAATTAATTTAAGAATGATAGTTTTGACTGAAAACAGACAGGCGTAGACATTACTGTGGTGTAACCATGTAAGCAGCTGTCATGCAGTGTGACTTCACTTCACCACTTCCTTTTTATCAGTGAAGAAGATAAAAAAAGAAAATGTAATCATCCACAAGTGCCTTCTAAAGTATTTGAACACCAGCGCTCATTTGTTTGTGTTTACATTAAAGACATTTGAGTTACAGTTGAGTGAGATCAAAAGACAAAATTAATATAATAATATATTCATAATTTCAGCTTTTACTTCCTGGCTTGAAATGTAGATAAATCAAGCAACATGAAACATATACAGTAGGAGTGAGCAAAGCAGCCGGTATTTGTATCTGAATTTGTATTTGTTGAGGGGGGGAAAAGTATTTGTATTCGAGTAGAATTCCAAAATAGAAAAGTTTTTTTGCGTTACACTTCTAATTTATGTTATAGTGTAAGTATTCTTTAATTATATCCATTATAATAAATATGGATATGCAGTATTGGTTGATGTTTTTCCATAAATCCAGCAATGAACATGTAACAAGGAAGGTCATTAAAAAGAAAATAACATAACAGCCATTACCTCATCCATGGTTAAACCAACAACTAATAAAATACCATTGTGAACATTATGAACCCCACCACCACCTGTCCTTGTTGGAGGACGCTGAACAGACAGAATAAAAAAAAATAATACTTCAAAGAACTTCTTTCTTCTTTCTAGTTCCAAGAACTAAAATTTATCAACCCCTGACCCACAAGTAAATACAATTCGACACACAACTACACAAGCATTGTTTTAACCTTTTTAACTGAACGTTAACGTTACTCTGTCAACAGCCTATTGTCTAAATTACAGAGCTAACAGAGCTACGTAAACAGAACATGAGAGTACCCGACTGCAGACGTCAATAATGCAGCATAATAGAATAATCTCCCGATCAAACTCCGCTTAGAAACTGCCTCCGGAACCCAGTTAAGGTACAGAAATCTATTCAACAAAAATAGTGATGCAGATGCAGCCATCTTTGTGATGTTTTTATTAATTTATTTATTTTTTCATATTTGTTATGTTTATAAGATTTAGATCATCAAAAGAAAACAACTGCACAAAGATAACCCAAGTAAATACGGGCTCCATAAAATCATCATTTAGAAACTGTACAGTCCTGCATCAGTTCCTGTTCTTCTTCAGTGTTTCTGTTGAAGCCATCATCTCTCATTCTTGTAGTTCTAGTAGCTAAGGGCTGTACCACACCGTGTCATCCACAGTCATGAAAATCATGTTTGCATCTTGTCTCGTTTTTTTAATGAGTCTTTGACTGTTGCGGGTCCAGGCTATCGCTGGTAAAACTTACAGAAGAGTTGTTCTCCCCATTTCAAACATCGTTTGTATAGTTCTGCTCTAAACGTAGCACAAAGTGTTGAATGATTTTGGTGTTTGAGTGAGTCTCTTCATCATAACTGACCGCTGACTTTTTTCCTGTGTCTGTGCATTTGTGTGAAAAGCTGAGTCCCGTTTAAACAGGTGACACGTACAGGGGACTGCAGTGGCCGAAACTCATTAGAAACTATTGTCTTGCTTTGCCTGCACATCAATATCAGCGATTCTATGACATTCCGCTTTTAACAACGGATTCCATTCTATCTGTTTAATTCCGCGATTCCGTCCGTGGTCGCGGAAATCATAGGGCCCTACCAGTCCAAACTGTGGACAAGGAAGGATTCATGCATGGATTCAAGAACAGCCCCTACATTAAAACATGCTGTGATGGAAATATAGAAACTGTTTAATTGTTTTAGTGAAGTATTTGATTTGTGTTTGAACTCCTCTCAAGACTGTTTGCTGTGACTTGTGACCAAAAAGATCGAGTTGCTTTTATATTCATATCATAATTTATTTTAAGTTAAGTTCACACCTCCCACCACTATGTGGCAGCATTCTGTTTGCTGCTGGGAACTTGATGTATCTACAGGACACTGATTATAAATCTCTGTGCCTTATCCACGCAGCTGACTGGCTGTGTGACATGAACCGAGGTTGCTCCGGATTAACCAATTTATTCCTTTCTCTTCCTCTGCTCTTCACACTGTTAAATTCCACAACACCACGTTAGCAAAGTCAGTCACCATCTGGCTTTACGCTTGGAATCTAAATGGTGTATTGAACATTATTGTGTCTAAGTTTTTGATACTCTGATAATATGTTCTTTTAATATTAAAGCTGTTTCTACCTCTCATGCAGTGCTGTGCAAACGCTCCTGACTAAAGCTGATTGTCTCCTCTCCACCTATCTTGTCAACAAACATTCATCCCAGGTTTTGTTGTTAAAACCTGGAATGACACGTTCACTCTGTCAGCAGCCAAGAGGTCTAATGAACTGCTCTATCCTGTACCTGAAGGCAACAGTTGTGATGTGGCATTTAGGGACTTGGCGGCACTAAAACAATTGACTGTGGTCATTTAAAATGCACTGTGTGAGATATCTGCTGGATTATTTTGATAGTATGTTAGAGAATATGTGCAGGAAGGATGGTTTCACAGAAAAAAGAGACAGAAAGTAAATGTTTTATTTAAGCCTTTAGCTCATTAGCTCCCTTTGTTTCTTTCCTTGTTTCTCTTTTTGTCGTACAGGTGAGAGGTTGAGTGAGTGAGTGAGTGAGTGAGTGAGGGAGCGAGTGAGAGAAGGAATTGAGAGAGAGAGAGACAATGGATCATCAGAGACAGAGGACTCTCTCCACATCAGGAGAATCACTGTATGCTGTGCTCGGAGTCGACAAGAATGCTACGACAGAGGACATCAAGAAATGTTACAGGTACATGCTGAACGTTCTACAGCAGTTCCATGATGTAGGGAGGGACTCCCATCTTCATACTGATGTGATCTAGATCACCACTAGAGAGAGGCAGAGGCCATTAAAAAAACGTTTTACAGGGCCTCTTCCTCACCCATCCAACATTTATTCAGAGAATATACAAATACGTGAACTCAGTAGTGTTAAAGTAAAAGTATTTACAATACCATAAAAAATACTCAGCTGTACAAATTTAAGTGCAAAACTTCACTAAGAGAACAACATATTTTAAACAGTGCGTAATTTTATACTGTTGATAACAAACATGCACAAGTGTAGTCCGGATTTATTCAACAAACTCTCAAAGGTCAAAAATGCTAAAATTAAGAAAAAAATAACGACAAAACTCAGTGTGACTATCTTTATGTACCTACTCCTAGACGTATGTATTTCTCTGAAATAAATGGTTTCAACAAGATCTCTGGGGTTATGTTAGGATTGGACATGTAACTAATCCTGAAATTCAGTTTAAAACAATTTGACAAAATAATCTGAATTCAAAGTTGAAAGTGTCAAAATGACCAAATTCCATTTGTTCCTTAAGGAAACTGGCTTTGAAGTTTCATCCAGACAAAAACCCAGACAACCCAGAGGCAGCCGAAAAGTTCAAGGAAATAAACAATGCCCACACCATCCTAAGTGACGCCACCAAGAAGAACATCTACGACAAATACGGCTCGCTGGGGCTCTATGTCGCAGAACAGTTTGGAGAGGAGAATGTCAACACGTACTTCGTTCTGTCCAGCTGGTGGGCAAAGGTAGGATGGACAGTTGATGACAGAGATTGTTGTGTAAACATCCACAGTGTGCACTAATCCTTTTTCTTGTGTCCTTCCACTGTTCGTACTTTTGAACAGTAAGTAGTTCTTACAAGGAAACTGACCAACCAGCAAGTGTATTTATCCAGAAAGAACCTTTCACATAGGAAGATTCTGTGGGTTTAGTATTTAGTACTTAACACTACAGGACCAGTGATTTACTGTTGGTCTCACTCTCTTTCCTCACTTGTTTCACATCTTTCTCTGTCTTTTTTTGTCCCACAGGCCTTGTTTGTCTTCTGCTGCCTGGCCACGGGTTGTTATTTCTGCTGTTGCCTGTGTTGCTGCTGTAACTGCTGCTGTGGTAAATGTAAACCTCGGCCACCGATGGACCAGGAGCCCGAGTTCTATGTCTCCCCTGAGGACCTGGAGGCCCAGATGACTGCTGAAGAGAGAGGTGAGGACAGGGAAGCACTGTACTGACACAAACACAGAACTTTACCAGGGTACCCCTTTTAAACTGTGTCACATATTTGAAAGAACTCCATGGATATTTCATACAAAACCTTCAAAAGGTGTTGATTAATTCCTCACTATAGCAGAGATGAATGCTCTTTGATGATATTAGTTAGTTGGTAGTAGAGAAGTCATTTGCAGACTCGGTTGTCCAGTTCACAGTTCTTCCTGGACAAGACACCTAACCACCGGGTAGAAGCACAGCTCTCCAACAATATTTCCCCATGGGTATAAGTATGTTTGTTATTTGACACTCTGGAGTTCTGTTACATGTCTGATGATTATTATCACCTGTGTCACTGCCCAACCAACTCCACCCTGTTTGTAGCAATCAGTCAATGGTGAAAAAAGCTGGTCTCTGATGTGTGTGTGTCTGTCTGTCTGTCTGTCTGTCTGTCTGTCTGTCTGTCTGTCTGTCTGTCTGTCTGTCTTGTCCGCAGATGGTGCTGCGCCCATCGTGATGCAGCCATCTTCAGCTACAGAAACCACCCAGCTCACCTCTGATGCCCACCAAAGCTACAGGACCGAGTCATACTAGCTATACACACACACGCACACACACACACCAGCAAAGGATACACTATCACACTCTCTAAATCTCGGTTTGAGGTGGGGTGACAGGAGAAGAAGAAGAAAAATATGGAGGAGGAGAAATATAGAAATAAACACTGAGCAGGTTTTTAACACTTGTAAGACACAAGGCAGATGTTTCCTGTTGTCCAGTCCAGTGTAACGATGTTACGCTCCCAATATAAGAGCATCAGTGACAATATCACATCTGCTTTATAATCATCCGTCAGAATTCCCAGTCCAAAGTCCATGAGGTAGAAAAAAGGTTAACATTGACAAAAGTGGTATCCAGGGAAAACTCTAGAAAACCTTGTAAATTACAGCCTACTCATTATATAATAATGACCCAGCAATTGTTCTTCTGTTTCAGTGACATTTGACATAATTACCTGGAAATTTGTAAACCACCAAGACAGTATTTCACCCAGTTACTACGGGAAAAAAATTTACTAATAATTATTTGGTTTTTTTTATTTTTTTTATTTAAATATTTTTTATTTGGAATTTATTTTTGCAAGCATAAATTACAGAAGATGGCATTTACACAAGGAGAATTTTCTTTTCTTATTATAACAATGAAGTACCATGTTTTATTGAAAATATTTATTTACCTGTATCGAGATACAATACAGTTAGAAATGTAATTAATTTCAATAAATAAATTAGGTGAAATTGCGTTAAAAGCGCACAAATATTCTGATAAATATAATATTAGCATTTAAAAGTGAAACTAAATACTATAATTTCATTACAACCAAATTTCCAAGTAATTATATGAAATGTTTTTCACTAATTATTTGCAATTTAATTTCAAATGAACAGTTACTGTGTGATTATAATGAAATGAGAAGGGTTTTATTTATTAGCTTTATTAAATTAAAGATAAAGAATGATGAGCTGTGGAAGAGATTTTACAGTGTTGCCATTGTCATTATAACTCAACTGGAACTTCATCTTTTCTACATCGTTTTAATATAGTTTCTACTGTTGAGAAACGAGTCGTCTGTTTTTGGCTTGCTGGGAAACACGTGTTGCGGCTTCTCTCCCAGCTTTACGCTGGCTAGAAATAGGTCAGTGAGGAGCTGACAAGTCTGGGTGGGGGTGGACATGTTTATTTGTCCTCAATACCCTCCTGAACATCAGCACAACATGGAGAGGGCAGCACACTAAATGAAACACAGTGCAGATCCATTCTGAACTAGTAGCAGAACAACAGCCTTTAGCACGCTGCCACAGAACTCCAGTGCAAGTTAGAAAGAGATTAACTAAACATTTGAATTCGTTATGGTTGATAAGTGCAGCGTGCACCTGCAGGAGTAACCAGCTGAATCTGTCCTCCCTGCAGCTGCTGGGAAGGAATCATAACCAGCTTTGGCACCAGTGACCGTTACTGAACAAATAGCTGGACATTACAAGTTCCCAGCAGACGGAGTTTCAGTTTCTCCGCAGCAGCACTGCACTGTGGATTCACTGCAGTCCTCCTGTGTCCTCGTCTCCTTCCTTCATTCACACTGAAGCTCAGTCCACTTCTCCTCCCTCACATGGAGGACTGAGCTCTGAGTGCTGTGTGCGCGCTGTGGGAGCCACAGAGTCCAGTGTCAGTAAAGAGAGAACACACATGTACCCACACACTGATTAAAGCTTCTTCTTTTTTCTTTCTTTAGTTTTGTGAGGAAGTAAAAACACGATATGTGTTGTAAACTGTATGTTTAGATTTTCACCGTCATTTTTGCTTTTCTTTCTTATTTATGTTGTTTATGAAGAGAAGATGATATCTAAAGTCTTATTTGTTAGTGTAGATTATACGGCTCTCATAGCAAGTGATACAGAGCAGTTTACAACCGTCAGAACATTATTGTCCTCGTTTTGTTGGTGGATTTTTGTCATACAGGACTAGAACTAGCTTTACTATAGTAGAAGAAGTTTTTTGTCAACTTTTCAAAGAGGCCATGTTATGCAACAATCATAATTTTGAGTTCATATTTTTATTCTGGGGCTCTGTTGACACAGTGTTGGACTAATTACAAGTCCAAAAATGTATTTTGTAATGGTTAGATTGTGTCTTTACACGGTACCTCCTCTGACCCTCTGAAACAGTTTATGGGAGGGGTCCAGAGAAAGTCTCTGCAAGGAATTGCGACAGAGACACAGTTGATTTCCTCTACACATGTTTAGCTTATGTTGTAATAAAAGGACGCCCAGCATCACTTCAGCATAATATGGCCCCTTTAATATCCCACTGAACCAAACAGGTTCATTTATTCACCACATTTTCTTTGATTCGCTCAAACACAGACTTGTTATGTATTTATACATATCACGAGAAAGTGCAATAAAAGCAGAATAATTCTCTTCCATTTTCAGATTCCAGTTTTAAAAGATGAGAAAGTCTGAGATTTTGCAAGTTCATTAAAAAAAGTCCTAAATGTGCTCAGTTTCAGGCCATCAGAAGAATAAAGTGGAGCCAATTCCAGTTTTTAGAAGCATTCAGCATCAACAAATGTGTTATTGAATCAGCACAAATGAAAGTGTGATAAGTGTTTGAGTTGTCTTCCAGTTTTCCAGTCTTTCCAGTCTGTGTCCAGTTAATCCATCGCTGGATTTCACGGCTCCTCTTAAAGAAACCTGCAGATGTTGTGTTTTTAACTCCATGTATGTTGACTTGATTAGTTGTTGTGTTCGGTGTCATGTGGTCACTGAGCACTGACGTGCTGCACTGTTAAAGCCAACGCCCTCATTTACTTTCTCTCATTTTGTTCTGTTGACCAAACACGCAGCAAAGTCTGAGTCAAAAACCTTCTATTGTGAAACATCGGTGAAAGAAATAACAACAACAGGTGTAATTGTGATATATAGTGACCAGATGAGAAGAATACTGACGCATTGTTTTATTTTTGTCATGTTTTTAAGGATTGATTAATTACTAGCTGATCCATAAAAGGGATGTATAGAATTTTAGTGACTTTAAGTGACAACATAGTGGACGTGCTGTACATAGACGCAGAGGCACATACATGTTTTCTGTTCTTAGCATGGACTGATGATATTTGCGTCTGTTAAGAAAGTGTATGAATTAAAATGAAGTGTCTGATGTTCTGTTGTAAAATAAATGTTTCTGATGCGTCAGAGCCGCTTCTCACTGTGAGGTTCATTCATTGAAATGTGGTAAAGCCATAAGTAATGTTACCTGTTTATTTAACAACAATTACCAACATTATGTTGCCAGTCACTAAGTGAGTTTTCTGTATGATGCTACGTGCTGTAAGTGGTGTCACACATGATACGGGAGAAGATGTGTCGCTAACAAATGGTTTGCTGTATTTGTTCCATTAAAGAGTGCTCATCAAAATCATAGTCATTGTAAAATCTATGTGAAACATTATTTCCACTAATTCTGAAAGCCAGATACACAAGGAGAGTTCATTGATCTCATTGTGACCCACACTTTTTGTGTGTGTGTGTGTGACAGTAGAAAGAGCACAGCCTGGAGTGGCCTTAATCTGTCCACGTACCAGCCACTACCTGACATGGCGTGTAACTAAGTCCATTTATTCAAGAACTTATACTTTACTGGAGTATTTCCATTACTTTTTCTCTTAAATATGTATTTTCAAGCTTTGATTACTAGTTACTTTGCAGATGAAAAATATATAATCAGCTACAAAGAGTCTCTATGTTACTACTAGACATTTTCACTAGACTTATATGCTACTCATGTTATCAACAGTTTCAGACTCATCAGTGTTTAAAATACATTGTTTTCTTAATGGAGAATTGTATATTGGTACCTAAAGTGTTACCTCTTTGTGTGTTTCTGCGCGCGGTGGGATCATTTCAGAGGCACTGTGCAGTAAGCAGATACCTTCCAGCAGAAATCCCCTCCCCCATGTGTCCTCTCTCTCTCTCTCTCACACACACACACACACACAGTGCTGTGGATGGTGAGGAAGCTGTGAACAAACACAGCAATTGCTGCTTGTCCCTGAACAAAGAGGAACAGGGTGACTGAGAAGAAAAGAAGTGGAAACAGCCCGAGCGAGGAGGAGACAGACTCTGTCCTAACGTCCAGGCAGATTCGGTGACATTGTGTGGTGCCAGAGGAGCTGAAGAAGAGGCCACAAACAGTCTCAGGCTTCATTCCTCTACTCTGTGTATTAGTTCTTGAGCTGACTGACCTCGATATGACTTCCTGACCTCAACGTTTGGTTTTTAATGAATTTAAACCGCTGGAAGAGAACCACAAACCAGAAGTGAAAGTCTCGCTGCAGCTTTACTCATACTCCCCCGGCTGAGTGAGCGAGTCAGGTATTTCCAAGCTGACATTTGAAGTGTCACCCTCTGTGGTCTGCACCAGTCAGCAGCTTCACGCAAAACTTAACTCAGCACACACAGTTTTACAGAGAACTCAGCTTTCTCTTTGGTTGTTGGTGCTTTACTCACAGTTGCTGATTGTGTGATTTAGAGAAATATGACCTGCAGAAAAATCCGACTCACAAGAAGGTAAAGTGAACTTTCATTTAGCGCAATTAGCAGATGCAAGGAAAGACGGTAAGGAAACTGTTCTTCTCTGTGGTTTGTATGTTTGTTTGCTGTTAAGATGACATGTTCATGAAAGCATCTGAATCTGATGCTTGAGTTGAATTAACATTTGTTCAAAGTGTGGACTGAGCCCTCACTGGGTAGCTCAAAGCCAACTGCAGCCAAACATTGTTCCAGCTATTGCATATACAGTATATATATATGTATATATATATATATATAACAGGGAGAGGTGAAGTTTGGTGAAGTCCTCATGTCACTGCCCATGGACCTGAGCTGCCTGCAGGGCAGTCGGGGAGCAGATAGCGAGGCAGCACTGGCAACTCTGGAGAAACAACTCATCTGTCCAATCTGCCTGGAGCTCTTTAACAAACCGGTGGTCATCCTGCCCTGCCAACACAACCTCTGCAGAAAATGTGCCAACGAGCTCTACCAGGTCTGTGAGGCCTCTGCCAGCGTGTGTTAATCTGTGTGTGTGTGTGTGTGTGTGTGTGTGTGCACTGTGTAGATCTATCTTTAAATAACACATTTCACTTATCAAATTCCAGTACTGCTTTGTTCACAATATGCAAAGAGTACACATGTTATCACACACAACATTTTAGAGTGAAGACTTCAGGGTTTTAGGGTTCACATTAGAATTAGGTTCAGGATCAGAGTAAGACTTTGGGGGGCTAGTGAATGTATTATGTCAGTAAGTGTCCTCAAATCTATAGAACAAGATGATCAAGGGTTTGTGTGTGTGTATGTATCAGTGTCTAAAATGGGACATATGGCCGTTAAACTGGATCATTGGTGTACATCACCTGCCATGAGCTACATTTACTGTCATTGTTCCCACTGGTGTATGTATGTTTGTGTGTGTGTGTGGGGGGGGGTCTTGCTACCATGTTCGTGTTCATGAATAATTTGTATATCTTTTCACTCTGGGATTATTGTGTATCTGTCTGTATAGAGCTGTCCTGCTCTGCTTTCCTAGAGAGAGCTGACTGCATTCACAACCAAAAAGAGTTTTCGAGGTTTTATTTTTGTTGAGAACATAAATTTACATATAATTCATCCTTATACTCCACTACAATATAACTGGCTGCATTTATTCCAACAACTGCAGCTAGTACTACTAGTACTCTTACTAACTTGTGTCTAGTTGCTACTGCAACGCTGCACATTAAGCTCTTATCCATGAACTTTACCTTATTTACTTCCTTTTGGGTCTAGTTTTAGAAAACATTTTTTATGCAGACGACACACCACTGCTTAAACCACAGTTAACATTTTTCTATGTAGGCTCAATAAATAAATACAAAAGCAGAGGTCTAATATTGAGCTAGTCTAACAATTTATTAGTGTATTAGTGTGCATATAAATAGTGTTGTATATAGTATATAGTATAATGTTGCAACACAGTCCCCTAAAAATGATCTTTCTTTACAACTTAACCGCATTCATAGTTGCAACCAAGTTACTGGATGAAGGTCATGGGAAAAGTGTGAGTAAGTCATTTCATATGTATCTATTAAAATTTTAGCAAAGACACAATCTTTCTCTAACGTTAACAAAATGTAAAATGCTTTTCTCATCCAAACTCAACCTCACACATGACTGGACTCAAACTGTTTGCCAGTCCTTCATATTACACCCTCCATCTACCCCAACCACCTCTTTGCTGTCATTCAAAAAATATATTGCATCACGTCATCGTGACTATGTGTGCTACAAAAACCTAATAGAGTTGCAGTTTAACTGCATTAAAATGTAATTTTCAGGAGATGGTGCTGATTTGTTTTTGTAGTACTCCGTGGACAAACACCATGTTACATTATCATGGTTGCTATTTATTACAATCATCAGTCAAATAATGTCATCCTCATTTAAAGCACTTTGAACATTTAATATTTTGATAAATAAATTGATTTGCCATGGCTTATCACAACAACCTCTTGGTAACTTACACACACACAAACACAAATCTATGCTTATAGTACATTTCCAGATTCCCAATGACATTTCACAAGATTCAGGTGCAGAAGCAGACAATTCTTAGAGCAACAGGCTGGAACAGAAAACACTTTTGTGTTTGGATGTGTGTGTGATCTTACTGTACATATTTTTGTGTGAGTTGCTACACATTTGTGTGTGACGTGGAAACCTGATAGACCCCACACAGTCATGTTCATATGACACACAACAGTGAAATTTATTATCCTCTATTTTGCAGTGGACAGTTAAAATTATTTTATGCCATTGATTCAGGTCAAGGTGGCATTATTTTTATTATTAGTATTCTTATTATTATTATCATCATCATCATCATCATCATCATTATTATTATTGTTGTTGTTGTTGTGAGTATTATTATTTCAATCCTGCAGAAAACCTTCTAAAGAAAACTAAATATCCTGGCATAGTTTTTAGAGACAGAAAAAGTGAAACACACCTGAGCCCTGGACTAAACGAGACTAGTTTTAGGGATTTCAGTTATTGTAAGGTACTTTTTCTGCTGTGAACTCAGTCCTCAGTATTGTTACGTCTATCAGCTCCTCTCTGAGCAACTGTGATCCTTCAGTCAGGCCCAACAGCAGCTGAGGCTTACCGAAATACCTATTTAAGGATGCTTTACCCCTGTAACCTTCCATAAATATCTCTGCTTATCTGTCCCTTTCTTCACTCCTCCTATCAACAGTCTGTATTTTTTTCTTAAATAACCCTTTCAGACTCAAATTAAGTTTTAGTTACAGGAAAAATCTGATATTTGGAGAGAATTACCATATGGGGTAGTACATTAAAATAAAATAATAAAACATATTTATGTGGAGTAATCAGTATCAATTATAACTGTTGCAAACCAGCAACGTCTGCCTTGAGAGGGATAAGAGAAAAGATTGACACTAGACACACAGAATATTAAATGCAGACTAGTGTTTGTGAAGTGTTTCTCTGAGCGTACTTTGAGTACAACTATATTAAACTGTATATTCTGCATAATAATGAACATAACTTTCATTTATTTACATTCATGTAAAGAGAAGTGGGCCAGGGTCTGAGCCCTGGGGTACCCTGTCCCTCTGCCACAGTATACTAGTTTACAATAAAGTTTTGATAAATAAAAACTGCTTTTAAATATGCACAAGATGACATTAAACACTGTTGACATAGGATAAAAACTGTCTGATCCTTAACCCGTCAAAGCCCCTACACAGCAGTTGGCTCCTCCTAGTGTTTTCACATATATTGCAGTATTGGACCTTCAGGGCTTGAGCTGCATTCGCTGTACTCTAGCTCCTCAGCTCACAAATACAGTTAGAGACAAGCTGGTGGAACATCTAGCAACTAAAAATCTACATCTCAGAAGTTGGTGAAAACCAAAGGGAGAATCAGGTCTGGACTTAAATTCACCAAATGGACACCAACATGAGATCATCATGAGATAATGATGCTGAGATGTGTCTGCAGAGTTCTTTTAAACTATCTATGCCCAATCTTCTGCGCATCTATAACATGCTATAGTTCAGGATTTGGACTAATTTAGTAACATTTAATAAGATCTTTTTTTAAACTTCCTGGTACAGTTCCTCACTTAAATGAATTCCATGTGCAGACAGCCAACAGAGGCTGTTATTTTTACTTTATTTACTCAGTGTGTGTTTGAATGTTTGCAGCTCTCTGAGCTTCAGAGTGTTAACATGTTGAATGGTGGACGTGGGGTTTTAATAACTCATTCTTACCCAGTTATACATCCTGAAGCAGCTCTGACTTCACCTTGGGATTCATTTGGAGGATTTGACACATTCTCCACTGCTGACACTAATCAATGAAAAGTACTGCTGCTAATTACTGAAATCCCAGCATGTAGCTGTGTTGTCTGATAACAAACTCCAACTGTTGGGTGTTGAAAGAAATGTAAAGCTGATCTACATTTGTATTTATTTATTGTCATTTTTTGTTTATCTATCCAGCCCTCCCTGTTCCAGGCTCGGACCACCATGCTGGTGAACAGCGGCCGTTTCCGATGTCCATCCTGCAGACATGATGTGGTGCTGGATCGCCACGGCGTCTACGGCCTTCAACGAAATCTGCTGGTGGAGAACATCATTGATGCATACAAACAGGAAGTCAGCAACAACGTAGCCACAAGGTGAAGAGACATAAAAGGGATGTCAAATAGCCTTCACTTACATACATCCAGGTACTGGAAGACTGGTGTCTCCTCTGTCTCTCCAGCTTGCTCCCTCCTCCACCTCCTGCCCAGCTGACATGTTCAGACCATGAAGGTGAGAAAGTGAACATCTACTGCCTCACTTGTCAGGTTCCCACCTGTTCTCTCTGTAAAGTGTTCGGGGCTCACCAGTCCTGTCAGGTGGCTCCTCTGACAGACGTCTATCAGCAGCAGAAGGTATGTCAGACACTCAACAAAGCTGTGTGCGTATGTGTGTGTTTTTAGCCTTGTGTGTAGAGATTCTCAGACTTTTTTTAAATATTACAAACTGTAAATAATAAATTAATTATAATTAATTATAATTCTTTGCAATTTTACATTAAGAACTGTTAATAAAATTGAATTGAATTTAACAAAACTAGTCTTTTTGAGTTTAACACATTTTTGACATTTAGACGCTTTGTTAAACAGATATAAGCCAGAGCTTTTTTTGGCATGGTTGCAATAATGAATGCAGAGTTGGAGTGTTTAGGTTGCTATCTGCTCACAAAGTCTTTCACAGAGTGATGAACCTCACTTCAGCTGTACTGACAGACTCAGCCTCTCTGTGATGCTGCAAATCACTGCATTCTGCTTTCATTGACATTTTACACAGCGTCCCAGCCTTTTTCACAGTGGGGTTGTGCATGCACTGAAATTCACATGTGTTATACTACCACCACATGCCACATCAACTGTATTATCAAAAGTGAGTAAATCTTTTACGGCTAACTCCGTATTAAATGATGAGATGCTATGTTATAGAAGTACATTTCCTGTAAGTAGACCAGCTTAATTGCAACATTTAAAGGATTAATCTGCTCAGTTTCCTTTTGATTGTTAGGATGAGCTGAGTGAAGGAGTCAGTTCTCTGGTGGCAGTCAACAACAAAATCCAGGCTTTGATTAATGGGCTGGACGAGACTTGCAGAAACATAGAGGTGTGTGTGTGTGTATGTGTGTGTAATAATGACAACAATCTGGTAGTCTCAAGTAGCCTGAGTTAAATTGTTGCATGTTGTAGCTTTGGATTTTTTACAAAGCTCAATACAGTCTGTGTATGTGTAATAAAAGCATTTCTTTCTGTTATTCAAAGCATATTTAACATGCAAGATAAACACATGCTTTTTGCTCTTATCCAGTTCTGTGTCCTCTCCCCTGTGTAGGAGAATTGTAGGATTCAAAAACAGGGTGTGTGTGACAAGTTCAGTCGCATGTTTTCCATCCTGGAGGAGAGACGCAAGGTCTGAGTTTGTTCCTCTCTTCACTCTCATTCACTGTCTAGAGTGTTTGACAGTACTAAAAAAATATGTGGTATACTGGCATAAATTTGTTGTAACATACAGTATAATATATTTAAGTATTAATGATATATTTTCCATTTTCTCTTCTATTTAAGAATATATTAGCATAATATTTTTGTCATTCTCTTATGTTGATAAGCAGCATGTTATAAATACACGTTTATGAATTGTGTAGTATATAAAAAGTATTTAGATTGTAATATATAATGGTAGTAGCAGTAATACTACCTGTTGTTATGGTAGTTGAAATATAATTGCCATCATCACAATATCAATATCATCATCTTTATTGCATCTTCACCTTTAAAGGCGATGACCCAGCGAATCAGTTCTGAGCAAGATGACAAGACAAGCCACTCCCAGGCGCTGGTGCATTGCTATGGAGATAGCGTGGATGCCAACAGCAAACTGATGGAGAAAGCAGTGAGCAGCATGGAAAAGCTGGACATGGCTGCTTTTGTTCAGGTGGGCCCAGCACTGCTGTGTGGGAGTGTGGGTTTGTCTTTGTTCATCTTTTCTCTAACACCATCTCTTTATTTTCCCACCCTGCTCTCAGAATTCAAGAGAGCTGATCACAAAGTGAGTACTGTGAAATGATATATTACATCAAAGTTTAAATATAAAAGTTAAATATAACTTTGACTATATTTCATTCTTTGCTTCCCCTTCTTCTTCCAATTTTCTCCCCTCTGCTCTCTCCTCAGAGTGATCTCAGCAACCAGCTCCTGTCCAGCTGAGACACTGAAACCAGGTTACGAGAATATGAGTCACTACAGATTTAACTTCAGCAGGCAGGAGAGAGCTCTGAAGAGCATAGACTTCATTAAAGGTAAGAAGAAAGACTGTTGGGAAACTACTTAGATATTTTATTTAGAAGGCGTCACTTTTTTATTTTGCAAAGGAGGCATTACAGCTGCAATAATTACATCATGTCAGCATCACACAATAATAATACCTGAGAGCAAAAACTGTATCACTTTGGACATCTAAAAGGGAAAAATAAAAAATATTATAAACAAACAGAACATGTTCATTGGGTTTGTAAAAGCTGAATGTTAATACTTTTTCCAACAGTAAATGTAACATGCAATGATCGATTAGGTTTTGAAGAATGTCAGGTGTGTATAATGCTGCATGGCATTTGATCAGTCAGCACCACTCAACACTGTGGGCTCCACCATGATACTTCCTGGATGTTTAAATACTGCTCCATGACCAGGGAATGTTTTGGGGATAGATCTACAGCCCCAGAACTAATTCATCTTGGTTACTGGGGTATAAACACAGGCAGAGGAACTAAGTTCCTCAAAAGTTCCTGGTTTCCAGCGCTGAAATTGGGCCTGACATACTGTAGTTGTTGCAAAATGAATGACCAATATATTTAATAAATAATTAGAATATAACAGAGCGGAAAGGGTTATTGATCTGTATGACGCCTGTCTAGCCTTTTAAATTTAAAATAATAACTCAGTCTCTAACTTTGAAAGAGATTTCAGCTATAAAATATCTTGCATGACCCAGGTAATCTGTACCTAATATTAGTCTACACCTATCAGCCAGTTCCATTATGCCAAAGTAGTCATTATCAGGCAGTATCATGCCCATATGGTTCAATAGGGCTACCGACCTCTCAATAGACTTGTAGTTGGTTATCATATATAATGTGGTACGTTGGTGACATCTAGCAGCCATAGTAATGCTGCGTTCATGTAAGATGGTCAAAACATTATGAGCAGCCAAGTGGGAAAAACCCCTCACATCAACCTTCAAATTGTAAGTACAAGTTGGAGAACTCAGGAATTTCTGACTGTATCTGACAATAACTCCTTTTTGGCAGAATGAATAGTGGAAGTGGCAATTTAACAGGTTCCAAAAGAGTTAAAAATCCATCACTGGCAGTTACACACACAACTACTGAAATTAGCTGATATACTTTACAACTAATTGTATATCTATGTATGAGCACTGTTATAACCCTAACCAAGTTGTTTTATGCCATTATTGTAACCATGACAAAAAAAAACAGCTCTGGCTAATACCAATTTAACAAAGCGTCTAAATGTCAAAAATGTATTAAACTCACAAAGACTAGTTTTGTTAAATGTGATGTTAAATTAAATTACAATTTCATTAACCCTGTTATTTACGGTGAATGTTTTAATACCTGATCCATAAAGCATCAGCAGGATTTGTTGTATCTCTTCAGTTGTTGAAGTACCAGAGGTGGAACCAGAGCCAGAAGAACCCAATGAACCCCTCATCCAGAACATGGAACCAAAATTCCTTAATGAGTCCTTCCAGGACCTGGAATCTCTTGAAGAACCAGTGAAAGAACTAATCCCACCACTCATACCACTCATGGAATCAGTGCAGACAGCAGCACCAACATCAGCCCTGATTTCACCTGCACCCCATCTACTGAGAGACTCTGTGGAACCTGCAGAAGCAGTTCTACAGCCAGACACAGAGGATCTGCACTTACTCAATGAAGGATCTGTTCTGATAAAAAACATGGAGGAGGAGGAGGAGGAGGAGAATGATGATGCTGAAGTATTTGCAGCCCCTGACTCCATTAAAGAAGGCAGCATCTGTGAGGGAATGAACACACAACAGGTACAGTGCCACACATGCTGTCTAACCACCTACTGATCTTTGGTATATACTGTACATCAAGCTTCAGTCTAGCGGGGTCTGTACATGACGCAAGATTAGTGTAGTCGAACTCTCTTGGGGTTGTTTGCCTGGATAGCTGTACAGCAAAGGTGGTTATGAACTAGTTCTTTGAGTTGTGGACTTTCCTTTCAGGATATTAGCCCACTCATGTGACACAGACTGAATCGTTAATCAGAAGCCAGACCTTCAAAAACCACAAATAAAGTAACCTACGTGAC
The DNA here is from genome assembly GCA_034779795.1 of Ctenopoma multispine. NCBI lineage: Eukaryota > Metazoa > Chordata > Actinopteri > Anabantiformes > Anabantidae > Ctenopoma > Ctenopoma multispine. Next base: position 22,559,432 of record JAUYWH010000025.1, read on the forward strand.
AGTATATGAGATGAGCATAGCAGCAGGTAATTGATTTACATACAAGGTGGTATAGCTGACAGAGATTTACAGGCAAGAGAGAGCTTGTTGCATGTATAATTATGGGAATATTCAACTTGGTGTGGATTGTATCCTTATAAACAACCACACATGGTTATGTTGTTATCACGAGCTGATGGATTACACAGAAAAGCAACAATAAGGAATCTTGTTAGGAAAGGATTTATAGATCAAAACCATTCAAATATAACATGTTTATTGCTCATATGTCATTTTATTGAAAACTCTATTGTCCCTTTAACACTAGAATTACTGAGGTTATTATTTTCTGGTGCAAGGCCCGAGATGTTATTCACCCCTGCTGAGATTTTCACAGGTCGTCAGCTTGATTCTCCTCAATCTTTTGTTGTGCCAACCACCTGGCCTGGCACATTTGCATTTGCCCTCTGATTGCGCTTCTAACTAAGGAACTCTGTATGCTGCTGTATTACTACAGCACAGTGCTGTGCATAAAAGCAGACCGACCCAGGTGGGAGAATCA
>JAUYWH010000025.1:22560072-22576392 GCA_034779795.1 Ctenopoma multispine
CTCAGCAGGGATGCTAGTAGGTGTGAGGTCCAGGGAATTTACGCAAATTTGCGCAGGCTTAGTAAATCTAGTGTTAAGGATCCTGTAAAAATGATGACTCACATACTTTGTACTGATTGGTCAGTATTTGGGCTCTAAGTCAAAAGTGAGTCAGTTTCATGGTACCAGAAAACCTGGGCTAAACTCAAAGAGAGTAGGATAATGCACTGATGCTGCCTTGTTGTACAGGCCCCTGAGCTGAGCTCAACAAAGAAATAAATACAGTTAAGCTACAGGTAGTTTCAGCTGATAAATGAACTGTGATGGTGTAAAAATTATCACGTAATCTTCGAACATAGGTTAGGAGCCATTGCCTACAATCTGTATATATTTTACATATATTTACCAAAGGTAAGTGAACCGTTTCCTGGTTTTCTGCACAAATCGGTTATGAAATGTTATCTGATCTTCACCAAAGTCACAAATATTAACAAACACAACATTTCTAAGCTGATAAAACAAACAGTCCTTATCTGTCATGTCTGAATCTTCATCAAACTCATTAACATACAAAGAGATAATGGACAAAGTAAGTGAAACACTCCTGATGTCACTAAATGTCAGCTGGAGTCAGGTATTTGCAAATCTGTCAGTCAAATTAAACTAGAGGTGCTGTTTAGAACAACCTTGACTTATACAAACACCCTGGCTCTTTGTTCAATTCAAGAAGCATCAACTGATGTGAGCCATATCTCGCAAAAAAAGAGGTCTCAGAAGACGATGGAGTTGTTGATTTGCATGAAGCTTGAGCTGAGATCACTCCACAGGCACAGTGCAGAATGTTCAATGAGGTCCAATAAAGAGTAACAGCTACAGACATTCAATGGAGCTGGTTAACAGTCAAAAACACTTAACACACGGTATTCATGGCAGGATACTGCAACACTACTGGGAAAATGTCTTGTGGACAGATGAAATTATGGTAGAATTGTCTGGGAAGAACATGCAACACTACATATTGTAAAAAGAGAACCAAGATGAAAACATCATCATAACAGTGAAGTACAGTGGAGGGAGCGTCATGATTTGAGTCTGTTTAGCTGTCTCAGGCTTGTCATCATGTAGGGAGAAATTAATTGCTATAATTTATCAGGCTATCCTACAGGATAATAACATGGTTTCTGTCTGCAAGCTGAACCTCAGAAGAAGCTGGGTGATGCAGCAGGACAATGACTGTAAATCTACTAAAGGCTGACTTCAGAGACCCAGAATCCACCTTTTAGAGTGGCCCCGTCAGAGCCCAGACCTCAACCCAAACAGAGATGCTGTGGAGCGACATGAAGAGAGCCATTTACACCAGAACCCCTAAGAATGTGTCTGAGCTGAAGCAGTTCTGTGAAGAAGAATGCTCTGAAGTTCCTGCTGGACATTGTGCAGGTCTAATCCACAGCTGCACAAATAGCTTGCTTGAGGTTATTGCTGCCAAAGTTTGTTCAGCCAAGAAAGTTGGCCCTCTAACATTGACTTTTTTCACTTTGTATGTTTAATGAATGTGCTCCATAAAGACATGACAGTTTGTGACTGTTTGTGTTTTATCAGCTTAGAAATATTCCGTGTGTTGATATTTGTGACTTTGTTGAAGATCAGATCACATTTCATGAACAATTTATGGAAAGAAAATTGAAAAATTACAATTAGTTCTCTTACTTTTTCTTGCAACACTATACAGTATTATGTACACTGATTAGCTGCAACTTTAAATCCAACTGGTGGCTAATGTCATGGACAGGGGTCAGGATGGGAAAAATGTAATGCTAGTCATGATAGAACAGGTAACAGAAACTTATGTATGCCAAATTACTGTAATAACAAATAACAAATACTAATAAAAAGCTGGGGAGAGGTAAAAAGCCTTGCAGGGGTAATGTGCCTGGTTGTAAAATAGAAATATATCTTATTATGGTTTATATGTTATTATTTATAATGGTAAATATTTACTTTAGCCTAACATTCTTTCAGTTCTCCTTGTGATTCGTTGATAATCATAAGCCAAGCACCTACTACCTTCATTCTCTGGCAGGGGTGAGTCAAGCCCATGCTGCCCTCGGTCCAGCACAACATTGCTGCAATGCTGTGGCTGATCAGTGTATATAATATATGTAAACTCATTTATTTTCTCCACCTGCATCATTTTAGACTTCTTTCCATGCATCCTCTTCTCTCAGTTTCATCAACTCACAGAGACTTAAAATTTTCTATACTAAGTATTTTTATTTTTATTATTAGGAACATTAATGACAGACGTATCCCTTCATGTTTGTTTCGAGCTTGATAACATTATGTCTGGTGGCACGACTGAACAGTGCTTTCAATCACCAGTGAGGAGCTCCACTGCTAAAAGCTGCTGATTTGTGATAAGGATATGCTAATAAGGATTCAGTACACACAGCTCAGTTTGAAGATTCTGAATTAAATATTGTACTGAACAACTGTCCTCTGAACAATATCAGGATGTAGCCAACAACAACTTACTTGGTAGACCAGTGGTCCATCAGGATCAGAGGTTTAACTCTCGGAATAGCACCATCATCATCTATTTGCAGCTGTCCAACAACAACTTCCCCAATTGATCATTTTGTGTCACTATTATTATGTTTTCAAGTATCTGCAAGTTGATTGAAATGAACTGAACAAAAAACTGGAAGCATGGAAGTCAATGTAAAAACTGCTACACTGCAAATTTTGTCTGTCTAGTCTGTCTGTTCTAAGTCTTAGAATCTTAAATCCAGCAAAAGTCTTCTTTATCTTGTTTTTAGAATCCATGCAGTAAGATAATTACACTTGGTAAGATTTTCTGAATTACCAAAAATAAGACATATTTTCTTAAAACAAGATAATATCGTAATCTTATTAAGTGTAATTTTCTTACTGCATGGACAGACAATTTCACTGGATTCTAGTGTGAACCTACTCAAATTAAGTGAAATTATCTACTTTTGCAGTAAGATATTACACATTTCTGTGCTTGCATAGTATATAACTCTTAAAACAAGATTAAAAAAGACGTTTTGGCTGGATTTAAGATTCTAAGACTTGTTTAGACAGAAAAAATTTGCAGTGTAATGGGCTGAAACATGCAGAAGTTTTCCATATGGCCTATTATAACTGTCTTCCTTTACATATCAGAATGAGGGAGGAGAGGCAGGAAGTCAGACAGGTAATTGGACAAGACAGAGAGAGATCGAGGGAAAGCAAGATTCTCAGGATGACAAAGACCAAATGCTGATAAAGGAAAGAGCAGATGCTACGTTTTACCACAGCTGGTACAAAGCAGATCACAGCCCAGCTCTGTCTGCTTCTGATGGAGAGCACCTAATATGTTCAACACAAACTGGCTGGGATTCCCCTTCTGAAGCACAAGATGTAATCCAAGCCGTGACTGACCTTGAAATCAGAGCGCAGCCTCCATGGAGTCAACATTCCCAGCTCCTGTCTGAAACTCAAATTTACCCCAACCAGTTTCCACCTGAAAGTGCACTCTTCTCACAACAGCTCCAGCTTTCAGCTTGGCTTCACAATGAGCCACACCTTCCTCTCCCTCAACCTTCAACCCCCTCAGAAAATCAACCCCAGCATTGGCCTCCTCTTCGCGGATCCCAAACCCAGCTTCATAAAACGTCCACTGAGCTGCAGGGCAGTACCTTCACACTTATTCCTGAAGTGCCACTCACTCAACAGAGAGCAGGAGAGGCTGGTATCACTGTGGTGGAAAATGACGAGGAGGAGAACATGCAGAGTTGGGTGTGCCTACCTGGGACTGTGGACAACAATTTTGGTTTAGTGGAGAATAGTTTGGATTTTGGGGAAGGTAGTTTAGACGTTTTTTCTGATATTAATGATACTACATTGTTCATGCAACCAGAGGCTAGTTCAGACAACTGTAAGCTCAGTGATGGAAGAGCAGAGGATACAGAAGAGAAAGAGAAGCTGGAAGAAGATCATTTAGATGTTAAACGTGCTCCACTGCTGAGATCGTCAGGAGAGGGTCGCTTGAAGGTTGAGAAGTTGGTAAAAGAAGGTATATGGTCCGATGAAGGAAGAGAGTCCCTGGAGGATGATCTCTCTGAGTTAGAGAAAGGTACTGCTGCTATAATGGAGCATAGCTCTAAAGTGAAAAACAACACCTTGGATGTGGGCGATGAAGTTGTGAACAGTAAAAATACCTCAATCCAGAGAGACAGAGGCTCTAATGATGAGGCTGCTAGTTCAGAGATTGCAGAAAAGACACAGAAAGATAGAGAGGACAACGAGCAGACTCAGGACTTTGACGGCAAAATGGAAACAAGCGTTGCAGAAAGTGAAGAGAAAATAACTTCCTGTGTCTCTGTGCAGGTCAGTGTTATCTGGTTTAACCTCCACCATCGCCATCTTATCATCATCAGCCAGGCTCTCGCACTCTTCACCCACCTGCTGACGTGGCTAATCCTCCACACATCTCTTCTTCTTCTTCTTCTTCTGTGGTTGCCACTGTTTTTGATTTGCTAGTCACTTTTGCAATTTGGCTGCTTCATTAGGTCTTGGGTCTCTGTGTTGTTCTGTTGGAAAAGCAAGAAGGAATGGGATGGAGGAATGGACTAAAAGTCGACTTCCTTTCAGTTACAAATCCACTGGGTTTTATCCCACAGTTACCAGTATTCTTCCAAATATTAAAAACTGTACACTACACACTTTAGTGTGTCATTAGTCATTCAGGTCTGTTCATTCCCAACTCCCTCAACATTCCCTTTCAAGTACATGACCTGTATTAACAATTGAAGAATTGTTGAAGAATGAATTTGCATCAAATAAAACTACAAAAGTACTTCAAAGTTGCACTGTAAAATGTTTTGTTGTTTACAGTAGCATACTGTTAGCCAGTTGACTGCTCTTTGTCTTACTTCACGTTGCATTATATCACTTTACTATAGAAAAATCTTATAGTAGAGGTAATGTAGAAAATAACTGAACTGGCTGTTTGGATTGTAAAACACAGACTTCTTATTTTTGCTGCAATCTTTTACAGTAACAACTCGACATGCTGTATGTCCGAGCTCATGGCAATTTCCCTATAATTCCCCATAATTTAGATTATGATTTTCCTTCCTTCCTTGCTTTCTTCCTTCCTTACAAATCTTTTTATGTCTTAACTTTTCCTTGTCACACCATCCTTTTATGTTATTTGTTGTCTGCCATTTCTTCCCACCTCCCTCCTGTATTTACAGCCTACTTCATCCACCTTTGTCTTTTCCATGCCTCCACCTTTTTTCCAGGCCGTCACTGTGCTCGTCTACTTGTTGGCCTTCCTGGTCATCCTACAGAGGGTGTGGGCTTACATCAGCTGCTTCATTTGTACGTAACACCAGCAGGAGACACATGCATCCTCACAGCTGCACAGTTCAGGTATACACCTGCTGGCTTCACCAGGAAGTGTGGTTCAACGCCTTTATTCTGAACAAAACAAAACAATAACAAAATAACTACACTGGAGCTTCTAAGCCTTTAAGCATTTTTTTTCAAAATAAGATGCGTGTGCTTATGATATAGATTAATGGCTGGCATGTTCTTACTCATTTTAAGACCCGGTTTCTCTTAAAAATGCATCATCTTTGTTTAGTTGTTTGACTTCAATTAAATTTGATAATTTCATCAGCAGCTAAAATACTGCTACTACTACTGCTCTTACTCCTGGACACTATTTTAGTGGGGAGACAGGGAGGTAAAGAGATAAGAATAAAAACGACATCTTTTAAATTATAGATACAAACAGACACCACTCTAGGTGAAGTAATAAATCGTTAACATCCTTTCAGCACCTTTGTCTCTGCTGACACCTTGTGGGAAAACTGTGTAATCACAGTTCTGAATCTCTGAATGCAACAACTTTTATTGCGTTTTTGATAATATAACTTTACATATTATAAATCTTTTATGGCTCTAGACATACTTCCATCACCAATACCCATGTTTTCAAATCCACCTTTCAGTCAGGTGTTTCTGTTTGGACTTTGCATGTTCTCCCTGTGTCTACGTGGGTTTTCTCCCAATAACATGCATGTTAGGTTAATTGGTGACTCTTTGTCTGTATTTCAGCCTTATGATAGACTGGTGACTTGTCTAGGGTGTACCCTGCCTCTCACTCAATGATACTGTAGCTGGGACAGGCTCCAGCACTCTTTGAACCCTTAAGCAGTTCAGATAATAGAAGGATTTGGTAGGAGCTACAGCTTTCTGGCTGTTTAGCATCTATTTGTGGTTGTTTCTATGACTGCCACTTCATATAAAGAAATCCAGGGGCCAGCTTACACAGTTGGGCCCCGTTTATGTGTCTGTTAAGTCTGTTCTGGTAAGTCTGGTGATCCATGCATTCACATTACTGCTACAGTTATCACTCAATATCTATACACAGGCAGGTCAATGAATATTTGGAAAGTGACACAAACGTCATCATTTTGGCTCCATGATTTGACCATCATGATCAAGATGCACTTAAAGTGTAGACTGTCAGCTTTATTTTTATAAGAGAGAAATAGAAATAGAAATTACAACCACTCATCACATAAACTCATGAATTTAGGAGTCAGAGTGAATCTGGACATTTAGCTGCTCATTTCTACGGTTCAGCGTGTGTTATTCGTCCATTTACTACTGTAGTAAGCCGATCATCAGACTAGAGTTGATTTCATGTGTAACGTTTGGAACCTGTTGTTATTATCACATTACTTCCAGCGCCCCCAGCGAGTGGCCGCCTGTTACGGCAGCTCCGCTCATTTCTGAGCTTCTCTCTTGCAAATTTCCCACTTGTGGGACTAATAAAGGATTATCTTATCTTACTGCCATTATTATCACAAGATCTCAACGACTCAATCTCAAAAACAGGAAGACCAGGTTAGAGTAGAGAAACTCTCAAACTAAAACTGACAGTGTAGATTGAATTTACTGGACATTCAGAAAATTATTTTAACATAGATGCACAGGGAACAAAAATGTTTCAAATATTTGGTACTGGTTGTAAAACCATATACTATCCCTCTTTTTCTCCAGATGCAGACGGAGAATAGCGGTCCTGCTCAGACCAGTCTTCCCCTCTCGTCCTCTTCCTCGCCGTCTGTCACCTGCAGCGAAGGTCCTCGTCGGCCCAGTTTCTGCTTCTCCTGGCTAAATCCCCTCAAGAGGAAGTAGTGAAAGTGTTTAGAGATGAAGAAAGATGCACTTCATTCCAGATTTCATCTGCCCAGAGCTGATCTGGGACTGCAAACATATTTGTGACTTTGTGAAGCTCACCAGAATCACAGCATTTGATTATCTGAGTTCTAAATATTCATCTAGTTTAATATTATTATTATTATTACATATTAGTACTTCTGTGTTGTATGGAGAGAACTGTTGTAGATAGAGCTGGAGCTACAAGGCCATAAAGACAGACTGTTGAGCTCTTATTTTGAAAACCTATTGAGAAAGCATTGAGTTGAGTGATCATACTTAAGTCTGATGTTAAGTTACAGTAGCAGAGAAGCAGCAAAGATGAAATACTATTCTAAAAAATAGTAGTAGCCATTTGTGTACTAACTGTAGATGTGGTGCAAGTAGTAAAAGTAGTAGTAAAATGGCAAGTACTACCTGCTCTGGTATTAGCAGTGTAGATGAAGTAACAGTATCAGTTTTAGCAGTTACATCAGTATTTGCGTAGCAGTGACAGCATGACTACTACTACTGTTACTATTAGAGACTAGTTCTCTGTTATTGTCAGAGTTAGCTGCAATGACTATGACAGATAATTTTGTGTTTTACTTGAATAAAATCAAATAATTCAGACAATATTTAGCTCCTAACCATCTTATAACCATAACCATCTTCACCGTAAATGGTGAACTGATATCATAGCTGCACTCTCATAAATGCTTGAACCATTTTGATCTGGTGGTTTTGATGCCACATGGGACTGAATTTAGTTTGGTAATAAAAACATTTGATGTTTTTTTGCCCTCACTACATGAATGTTCAGTGTGTGTCTGGGATTTAAAGAGGTAAAAGTGAGCTGGTGTCTTTGCATGATGAAAAAGGAGATACAGTATTAGTTCAGTTTGATACTTGTGTAGATCAAATAAATGAAGTTATTCTGGTCACCTGGCCTATGTGTGAGAGCCTCTGTGTTGAAGCCATGTTTAAACACAGTCTTTGATTTAAAGTAACTTAGAAGTATTTTTCCATTATTTGTCCATTAGTTTCAGAGTTAATTTATAAGTAATAAAATATTTGGGCTTTAACAACTATGAGAACTGTGTCTTGTTTGAACCACATTTCTAAAATCCTAAACCACTCACTTTACTATCAGTGACATTACAAAGCTGAAACTAGTATTTGTTGTTTTTGCGGCAGCCCGCCTCATTTTCAACCAGCATAAATACACCCACGTCACACCTCTTCTCACCTCTCGTAGCTGCTCGCATTGAGTTCAAATCCTTGATGCTTGCTTACAGGGCTGTTGATGGAAGTGCACCTTCCTATATCAACACGCTAATGTTAAGCTACACTCCTGCACGCTCACTCAGGTCCGCTAATGAAAGGGGGCTGAAAATTCCCTCTTCACGGGGTCTCAGACCCAGTCAAGTGTATTTTCCTTTGTTGTCCCTGGCTGGTGGAATGACTTGCCCTCTTCCATTCGACTAGCCGAGACCATCACCACCTTGAAAAAACATTTGAAAACTCACTTGTTTAGAAAGTATTTCAAATGATTACCTCTCACTAACCCATTCACACACACACATACACACACTGACATACACTAACCCTAACCCTAAAAAAAAAAAAGCCTTAATCTAGCACTTAACAGCGCCTTAGCATGTTTTTCTTCTTGACAAGTTGTGTCTTATCAGGGTTCTTAGTTTGAAGTAACCAGAATTGTAATTGCTTGTATCTCCTTGTTTGGATAAAAGCGTCTGCCAAATGAACTAAAGTAAAAGTAAAGTAAAGTTTTTGTTTTTCCACTTTCGGTTTAAAAAGAAAAGAGGAATGATTAAATTGCCAAACCATTTTCTGTCAAGCATATTACTTTAAGTTGGTCTCTGGAAACTGTAAAACTGCCATGTAGCCTATGGCAGGAGTCCGTATGACGTGCAACAACCAGGTTTTGTTATGACGCTCTCAGAGGATTCATACACATGTGCACACGGCTTCATTAAAAAACAACAACAACACAATTAAAAGAGTCACAGTGTAACGCACTCACGCACAGTCTAAAAGAACTACAAACCAAAACATCTCGACTACAACTATCTTCTGTGACGTCACTTCGGGATGCCGGAAAAGGATTTCTCACAGTAAAGGATTATAACTTCCTGTTTGGACAACACGCCATTAAAATAAAAGCACGAAAATAAAAGTAAATTTTGTCATCTGGCCATCTAAACATTCAGGTCATTATGATAAGCTTTACATCCATTTTCACTTCTGTACATGACATGAATTCAACATGAAATCTCTCTTTTCTCAACCTACTTTAGTTACTGTGTAAAGCTTTGCACATTATGCAACATTATCGATGCTATTATTTATGATTCAAAAGTCTGGGGTAAAATTCATAGCTGTTGATGTTTTTAATAAATCTGCATACCAATTTATATAAATCAATGTATACACATTTTCTGCATTTATGTAGCAGTGGTTCGGAATTTCAAAAGCTAATGGCCACAACTGTAATTAAAAGCTTGATATACAAATAAAATCAGCACTAGATTTTAAAGTAGACCAGATGTCTACCACTGTTCTGCAGAGCTATATGAGTTTTTTTTTTTTTAAATAATAGCCTACTATTAATAGGCAAAAAGCTTACAGAATTTTTTAGAAAGTATATGCAGCATATTTGGGTTTTAGACAGGTGCCTATTTTTTTGTGTGGTTTCTATTTTACATACCAAACCATGAATTAATTAATACAAAAAAGAATTAGCAGACCTGATAATGAAATAGCTAGAGCCCAACAAACAATATGTTGTTGGATATGTTGATGGGCCCCTAATGACTTCTACTATACATTTTTCCAGGGATCCAGTAACTGAGCACTTAGTCAGAACTGAGATGTCTTTTTGATCTATAGGCTCACTCTGGAGTCAGTCCTGTATGTGGACAATGTAATGGGACATTATTTTGAAATTCTTCAGCGGGCGTACTTGTATTTGTTGCTGTCGCTTCACGCGGAGCTTTAAGCTGAGCTGGCTGTTGTGGGTTTAGGTTGTGCTGTCGACGACTTTCTTTCAGTGCGAGTACTTGCTAAAACCAGAAGGGGTTTCTACACGCCAAGTAGAAGGCACAGTGAACAAGTCTGCTTTCCGTATTTCACATCTGCCGAGCTTAACGTTTAACGTTAATAAATAAGAAGTTTTAGCTGTGTCAATCGACGTCATGGACCCCGCCAGTCAAGGTAACGCCAATTGTTAGCTTAACGGACAAGTTAGCTAGCGCATAGCTTAGATAGGTGTTTGCAAAACACACTACAAATACTTTTTAAAAATGAATCTGCTGTCAAACAGGCTGTAACTTTGTCAAAGTGCTAGCCTGTTTGTACTAAAGGTTGTTTTGTTTCGAGTTCATAAATCAGAGTCATTGTGCGGCCGTGAGGACAGGACGGGCCCGCAGCTGGTAAGTGACAGGAGCAACAACAAGAGGAAGGAGGGTCGTGTTACTAATGTTACCAACTTCCCATCGCAAATCAAATATAAAATGACTGACATGAATTTAGTTAAGACATAAGCCGTGTACCTTAACCTCGTAAATTCTGAACCGCCATCTCTGTGCTTATAAACCGAAAGATTAATTTTAGCAGTTTGTTTTGGTAGCTTTCCAAAGCGCATCACCCTCATGCCAACGACGCTTATCTTCCTCACTTCGTATTTGTCGGTCTAGTGAATCATATTCACACTTTATTAGGTAACAATAGACACAAATGCCTTTGAACTGGCTCCGATGACAGGGTGGTTGCTAACATGCTAAGTAGCTGCTGCTTGTTCTTTGCCACTGTGTCTTTAACGTCAACACTTCAGCTGGAGAAGAAGAAAACCGACGTTACCTGTGATTGATCGTATCTAGGTGGTTTTCAGAGGAACATCAAGCACACTCAAGCTTCTGCTTTTTTGTTACGTGACTCCTCATTTTGTTTTACAGTGTTTTGTTTATAATGTACCTCAAACTGAAGCTTATGTTGTCTGATCCCAACAGTCCTGCAATAGAAACGACCTTCACCACTTAAGAGGTTGATCTTGACTCAGCTGATTATCATTTTGGAGCACCTCTCTGTACAAGTTATTACAGAATCACATGGTACATCCTCCTAATGAACTGCACGCTACAGCAACTGTTGCCATTGACTGCAGACAGTAGTGTTTGTGTTTGGAGATAAATCAACCATCCAGATATTGTATAATTTAACTGTACTGCAGACTAGTAAAATATGACTGTGGCTTTGTAACAGAAATACAATTATAACCATACGTTTTGTTGTTTAAATTTCTGTTTACATGTCCAACACATTATAGCTGTAAAATCCCTGTGTGGATGTGCTACAGAGACAGAAAGGACTCTATGTTGTAGTTTAGTCAGTGACCATGATTGCCATGTCATGTTGTATCAGACTTCCTCTGCCTCAGGATGAGCACTTTTAAGAAGTGATTAGGGTTGCCTACATTTTTCTTGATGGATGAGAAACTGGAGTGAATTAGGTTATGTCTGTCTCAGTGTCTCATTAAGTCATGCTACTGCTGTTTCTTAAGTGATGCTGTGAAACATGAGAATAGGATGTAGGTAAAAACTTTATCCAGAAAGACTAATGTAAACAAGTTTAAGCTATATGGGGAATTTTCAGTGTATGTTGTTTTTTGCTGTCAGTAACTAGGCAAACTAAGTTATATGAAGGTTTGGTGTGAGTCACAAATCTGAGTGATTCATCATGGAAGAACAACTATTTTCAATATTCATACCACCATGAAAATAGACCAGAATGTAATGCAACAGCAGGGTTAGGTTTCATTACAGACACGCCCCAGTGTTTAGACTGGTTGGACAGCTAGCTAAAATACGTAACCTCTATGCACAAATAACCTGTGATAGTTGAAAGAGCAGAGCTCGGACTGACTCTGCATGTTGATAGAAGGCATTGTGGGATGTGTAGGAAATGAATATCTGAGGGACAGTTGTGTACAGAAAAGATGACAGCTAAATGATGTAGGCGTTTCGCCTTAAGCCTAACTACAGGAAGAAAATATTCTGTAGTTGTCTGTTCCCATATGAGCCGCCTTCTGTCTTTTTAACCTCACTGTTCTGTGAGCTGAAACATTTTAGACTGATTGAATCAATATTTCTTTAGGGTGGAGTCATCTTATCTCTTGCCAGCTTATATCCGGATGTTATTGCTGAGAATGAAACACATAGTGTCTCCAGCGCTACCTGTAGATAATTGTGTCCTTGGTCTTTTGCAACACTGTTGATTGTTGTGCAAGCCAGTGTGCAGTCACTCATTTAGATGTGGATGCTGCACTGTCAGAGAATTATTTGAATAGAAAACGCAAATAGTGAAGTGAAATAATTCTGCTCCATGTTGCCTGTTCACAGACATGGAAGTGGGTGTGTTTAGAAGTAATGTGAGGTGCGAGTTTAGATTTGATAATAGCTTCACCCACTGAATAAATATTGTTTGAATGCTGCAATATAACTCCAGAAAAATTAGTTTCAGCCCAGGGGTGGGCAATATATCGAATATACTTGATGTATCTCAACTCGTTGCACGTGTGATATAGTAAATGACTATATTGTGACTATGAAGTATAAATTCTAACGTTAAATAGACAGCATGTTCTTCGCTTTGACTTTTGTTTCTCTGCCCTCTCACAGCAGACAGCTCACTCCCCTGGCCATACAGAAATCTTTCCTAGCAAATGCTCGTTTTATACTGGAATAACAGTGGAGAAAAGCCCAAGCGAAACCTCTAGAACAGAGGTCCCCAACCACCGGTACCGGACCGTGGGTCATTTGGTGCCGCATGGAAAAAAAAATAGTTATTTCCGTTACAAATGGAGCGCAGACCGGAATCTTCCGTTTTTTCAAAATAAAAGACAGGCAGTGTTTGCCGTCTGCGCTGCATTTGTAAACATGCTCCCCCCACCCCCTATGTTATATATCGTTTGTCGTGATATAGCTTAAAAATATCTAAAAATATTATTTTTAGTCTATATCGCCCAGCCCTATTTCAGCCAGATTCCTTGTTGTGCCCTGCTGTCCTCCATGCCTGCTCTGGCTGTGCCAAGCTCCTGTATTTGCCAAGATTATGCTGGTGTCCTCAGGTGAATAACACAGTACAAACTCATTGTCCTAGAAATGCTGACAGTGGCAGGTTATGAACAAGCAGTGTTGTTTTATATCTTTAAATAAATTAAAGCTTTGTATTGCTTGTATTTGCTATTTGAAAAGTGAACAGTGTAATGGTTCTCTGACACAGGGATGTTAAGGTGTTCTTTCAGAGCTCAGCTTAACTCTTGGCTCTGCTAATTGCCTCTTTCATTTCCTGTCAGATATCTCCTGCTGGCAACATTAGCCTCTCTCTAGCGATGGTGTTTGTGTGAAATAGACACTCAGAAAGATCATCTGAGTAAACCAGTCTAGGCTTTTAACACTTTTCTCTGGTCCATATGTGTATTTGTTTACCCTTCCTCTGACTTTCCATTAACATCCTCATATCATCCCTCTCCCCTCTTCTTCTTGTCTCTCCAGATATCAATCTGAACTCTCCTAACAAGGGCCTTAGTGTGGATCATTCGGACAGCCTCTCCGATGTGCCAGTGGAGGGAGCAGTGAGGAACTCAGCCAACCCTCTTCCACCAGGCATGACAGAGGAAGAGGCTGAAGAGCTCCGCACTGAGCTCTCCAAGGTGAGGCCCCATATGTTCGCAAATCACACGTTGACCTACTCACACAATGAAGAAAAATGGCTGTTGCTGACCAATTGCTCACACTACACTTTCTATTTAGACATGATTTGACTTACAGAATGATGTCTGTGGTGGGTCTGTTGTGTTTCAGGTGGAGGAGGAGATCAACACTTTGCGTCAGGTTTTGTCAGCCAAAGAAAGACACGCCACAGAGCTGAAGAGGAAACTTGGCCTCAGCCCGCTCAATGAACTCAGGCAGAACCTCACCAAGAGCTGGCAGGAAGTACAGACCTCCAACGCGTATGTATCAATTATTAAATTAATATTCTAAACAAACGTTTGCTAATTGATTGTTAAGTTGGCTGATAATGTAATAACAACACAGACGTCCTCAAAGCTACTATACAGTTTGTTAAGATTAAGGCAACCTGTCATTTTTAACAGATTAAATGATAATTTAATCATTAACATTGTTAGCATTTAACAAATATAGACAGCTCTTACAAGTGTTAATAGCTGTTCAGACTGGTAAAGGCACTGCATTGAAGAAACATAAGAGGATCTGACAGTGTGGATATGCTGCTTCAGATAATACATTAATGAAGAATGAGAATGAAGGCTTAAACAAAACACTGTAGTGTTGTTTAATATTTTGAGAACAAGTGTTGCAACACTGGAAAGTTATTAAGGTCACAATCATTGTAATAATTTTTTGTAAGGAAAGTAAAACTTTACAACATTACAGTAATTACAGCATTTTTTGCTTAGAAATATTATTGACCAACACACTGTGTTGCCGCATGAATTAGTAATAACTTCATTACTTATCTTGCAAACAAATAAAGTTGTGTTTTTTTTAGTCTGAATGTCTTTGTGAACACAGCCTTAACCCCAGAGGGAAATTATTTGTGATGAGGTGCAACTGTAAAGTTGTACATTATGTAGCCCTAAACGTAAGATGGAACCCATGTTACGTTTAGGGCTATATAATGCCCATATATTTTGTGTGTGTGTGTGTGTATATATTCAATTCAATTCAGCTTTATTTATATAGCGCCAATTCACAACAGAAGCCAGCAGAGAGAGAGAGACCGAGACCGAGACCATCTGCGTTGACCGGTTGGGGTTAGTGGACAAAGGAGAGAGAAAAGAAAAACAGGCAACAGAGATCAAGATCAAGGTTGGCTGGACGAGAGAGAGAGAATTTGGAAACTCTAGAAACCACAAGTAGACCAGCGCTCTGAGAGCGAAGTGCTCTGCTAGGATTATAAGGTTCTATGAGGTCTTTAAGATAAGTTGGGGCCTGATCATTTAGGGCTTTATATGTGAGGAGCAGGATTTGAAACTCTATTCTAGATTCTACAGGAGCCTATATATACACACAAATATACAGTACAGGCCATATATGTGTGTGTATATATAAGCTCACTATAGAATATAATAATAATAAAGCCCATTATATCATGACATATGTCAGAAGATGTGTTATAAACATAACTTGAAGAAAATCATCCTACACACTTTATATATGTTGATAAATTATTTTAGCAGAGGGAGGAGTAGAATGTAGAAGTAGAAATGTTCATTAAGTTCAGCCCAAAGGACTGACCGTAGTCAATAAGATGAGACATTCTAATACCAACAGTCACTATGCGACTCTTGACTTTGGTGACGCTCCTGGACTTTGGAAGCCTCGATGATTTTCTGCAGATGTTTACATTACATAAGTTGATGTTATTGATTAAATCATTGATTAAATCGTTTGTTATCATGATAATGGTTAATCAAACAGCTCGCAGCTCTGGGGAACAAATACTTATGTGCAGTATATCCTTTTATACTAGTTCCTCCACACAGCTACTTTTTCCTGTTTTTTTGTCAGTCTTTGTGTCTAAGGGAGTTTTTACTTCTAGTATGTTTGTAAACTTGTAGCATTTTCCTCTTTGTTTAGTTTTATTTCCCACAGAGAAAAAATCTAAGCGTACTTAAATGCATCACTTCTAACTTAATGAGAATTTCCTTTCTCTTATTCGTCATCTTGTGATTCATAGCTTTTGGTCCTGTTTTGGTTCAGTTTTCTTTTCTCACCAGCACAAGGCTTCTGTATCTGTGAGTATTATTGTGCCTCTAGTTATTACCTTTTCATTACCATGAAATGTTTTATGCTTTTGTGGTTTAAGGGCACAGTAACTGTCAGGTCAGACAAATTTGAGAATTTTAAGGCTGAACTTTCCAATTAGTGACTAATTGTTCTGTTAGGAACAGAAATGCTCACTACTGCAGCACTTTATGTAAAGCACAACTTCGAACACAAGCTTGAACAGATTTCCTCACACTGAATTTTATTTCACATTAATGTGGTTTGAGATTACTTCAGAGCAACAGCATAT
>JAUYWH010000025.1:22577312-22602648 GCA_034779795.1 Ctenopoma multispine
GTGTACTGTAATCCTTATCATCCCTCTCTTCTGTTAGTTTTCCCTGCCTGTACCATCCATTGGTATTTTTACTGATGTGATGACAGACGTCCTCGTCTCATTCTTTCATATTTTTAGCTTTCTTAGATGCGTCCTCCTGCTTTTATGACCACACTAAGAACACTGTTGTCTGATTCTACAGTACAGGCATGGGCAGGTGAAAGAGAGTGATTTAATGTGCTGTGTTTATTTACCTAAATAGTTGGTGTAATTTCAGCATGATGGATGTTTGGTTAAAAATCAATTGGGAGAAGATAAAAGGAAGTGATGTAATAACCAGTGTTCAGCTGATGCCATATCTGAGCAGGAAAGGAGGCACTCGCTGCCAGTTAGCTTGGATGAATTATGAGGTGCCTGCGGCTGAAGAATCCAGAGAAAACGCTGTAGTCAGACGGAAAATTATAAAATCACATTTTTTTTTTATCATGTTGTTGGGAAGTATGAAGCTGATGGAATTACCTTTGTGCCTGCTTTTGAAATGAAGTTGGCAAATTAATTCAGATGGTAAACTTAACCTGCTGCTGCTGACACTATTGTCTACTTCTACACACATACACTAAACACACCTCAAAAAGCAGCCACACTTATTCTGGCCACTCAGCCAAAGTGTTTCTTATTACACACTAGACTTACACACTAGCTACCTAGAAATGCACAAACGGAAGCAGGCATGCAGTTCATGCCGGATTTAGGCCAACTAATACACACAGAAAGCCAAGCAAAGCACAGGAAAATGTGTGTTCCACTGTGTCTTTAACTCACACGAATGTGTGCACCCTGGTTGTGTCTGGTGACCAGACAGAAGGATTAGACCTGCTGCTGTAGAGTGGGAGGAAATGAAAGGAATGCGATAGAGATGAAGGGAGGTGTAAAGAAAGACGTGGGGTTTTGCTTAGTCACACGACACGTGACGTCCAGAGAGAGAGGTTGTGAGGTGCACACTGAGCTCAACAAAGAAGTAAATGGGTTATGAATTATGAATGTGTTGTACATGGAAACACTCAGTGGGGTGTTATTGACACTGTGGTTAGTCAGCTGATCAACACGGTTCATTAGTATGGATATAAGAAAAAAGTAATTATGAAAAAGACAAACCTCATATCCATCAACAGCTTGACACTCTCATTACCTGACATTATTATAGTCAAATTTGACTGGATCAACTGGTTGAACTCTGAATATTTTTTTCAAAATAAAGCAGCAGGCAGAGAAACACGTTTGTACACACAAATAAAACCATGTAAAAAAGACAACACCCTCTGTTCAGTAGAAATGACTGTTGTTCTCTGGAACAAATGAGCTGGTGTGTTTGCAGCCACTGTGCTTTACAGTAGGTAGTGTTGTGCTGCATTGAGCTATCAACAATGAGAGCAGTATTCTGTCAGGACATATGCTACATCAGGAACACATATAAAATGGCTAAAGAGCACTGTTTCTACATCACGTTAAACATACCCTTGGCATTTCTGTAATTTCTTGTCAGTTTGGCTGGTTTAGCTAGCCAGATAACTTTGGCCACAACCTGCAGCATGACGGAACAAAATGTTGCAATTTAATTTTTTTTTTTTCGTGAGCAAAGTTTAGACCGAATTCGGGGTTTACATGATCACTAAAGACCTGGGAAAGTCCTACTATTTAAACTTTGTTTGATTTGATTTCTTACAATGTAAAGTGCCTTGAGCTGACTTCTGTTGTGATTTGGTGCTATATAAATAAAGTTGAACTGAGTTGAATTGGAAAACAAAATCCCAGAAGGTTTTAGAAAAATTAGAGAAAACAAGTTTATCAGTTTGTAACATAACTTGTGTATTTTTTAGATGAATGCATGTTAGAAAGAAATGTAACGTTACTCTCAGTGGACACAGCTGGACACATTACATCTGCCCTAGGTCACAATCCACAATATCTGCTATAGTAATACGTAAGACGAGGCAAAATCTAGACTGTGTGGAAAAATGTTTGGCATTGGGAACACTGGACAGTCTGTGCTGTGAGAGGATTGACTTGTCATGTTTGGTTAGGTCTGGTGTGAACTGAAGGTGCGTGAAAGGCTTGAGCTCACCTGCGTTTCAGCAGACAGGCGCTGGGCAAATATACAAACACTGTACCTGTTTTCACTCTTCACTGTGAGTGAGATATTCAGTGTCAGGAGTCGTTCAGGGATCTAAGCCTCAGCCTGGGGAGTTAGATATTTTTCTTGTGTTGTGTTGGCTGAGCTTCTTTGTTTGCTTTGCTATTGCTTTACAAAGCAGACAGCCAACCACAGTTCCTCCTGTGTATAGCTACCATCAGTTTTTGAACGCGTGTGTTTAAATCTGCTTTGTTGCTAGCCATGGATGGGTTTTTGTTCATTAACCCATTCAGTAAGGACAGCTAAAATAGGAAAAAAAAGAGTCCAGACGGGCATTTTGAGGCTCAGGTGTTAAAGGGTTAATACAGTTTCCCCCGGTGAACTTTCACCTCACCCACTGTTATGTTATTGAATTGACACATGCGCGCTAGGTGTGAAGATATTAAAACAACATGCCGTTGGACATTAGCCTGCTTTGAAAACGCCTGAATCATGATAATAGATTCTAAATCGCGAGAATCGGAATTGAATCGATTCTTGAAATTCTTGACTTGTGTCCATTTAAATAAACCAAACGTACTTGTAACTCTGTCACCGGTGATGTCTGTACTAGTGCTGAGCTGTGAAACTAGGTGCATAGATTCGATTTCTTTTCATGCCTTGAAATAATTTTCAGAACAGAAGGAAAAATAGCCAGCAATTCAAGAGGTAAAAAGTACAGTTCAGAGAGAAGTCTACAAATAAAGTTTGTTTAGCAGAAATCTGTTTGTCCTGCTTTTTCCTAATTTAATCACATCAGAACTGCTCAGATTGAGTGTACAAGTCAGTGGGAGTCCTGATTCTCAACTGCTGATTTAAATTAAATTAAAATAAAAAAAAATTATAATAGTACATTTATAATACTTCAGAAAGTGTTAAGGCAAACAGGATTAGGTGATAATTGTAAAATAATAGGACAAAGTGATTATTTCATTATTATATAAGAAGGTTGCCTGATGCGTGGTGACTCTTTACACAGTAAACTGTTACTTCCTCCAACCTTCAGTCTCTAATGTGAAACTGGTTGTGGCGCTGCTGCTGCTGCTGCTGCTGCTGCTGCTGCTGCTGCTGCTGCTGCTGTAGTGAGATAATGTAATAAAGGAAAGTTTGACCTTTTTTTTCCACAGAACCGTATCTGCATCAGAAACATCAAATATAAAAAACTCACAGATCACAGATTTATTTTCTTTTGAATGTTAACAGGTTACAAATTGTGTTGGCAGATATATCGCCTGCAGAAGATGCCAAAATCTAAATAATTGTGTGTGTAAATAATAAATAATGATGACTGCACACTCTCTACTTTTCACTGGATTGTATTTATGTGTCAAATATGAAAATAATTAAAAAGACTTCTTTCACAGGCTTCTGTGCTTTAGATGAATGTTACTTTAGACGTTTTCCCGTTGACCTCTTCTGTCAGAAATGTTTCTGCTTAAATGTTTGGAGGGAACATTTGAATGACAAAGGATGACCTGGGATGGTATTAAATAAGTTCGAAACTTCCTTAAAAGTAAATATTTCAGACAAATGTTTAGTTGCATTAGCCCTGTTGTTGATACTATCATTTCATCCTTGTGAAGAAAAACCTTTGACAGTTCTGCCAGTTGGATAAACAGCACAAGTCAGTGTAGTAATTAGAAATGAATGTGTGGGAAGTGTCACTTTACTGAACTCTGCTGTACTGTATTGTGAGTGTGTTTCATCCCCTGTTTCATTATCCTGCTGTTGTGTCTTCAGATATCTGTCTGCCTCAGCCACTTTGGATGACATTACCCGCTCTGAAGCGTGAGTTGAACCCTTTCTATTTTGTGTTCTTGATTTGTTTTAATAGATGAGCTAAAGCTTCTTACGTTTGGTTTTCTGTTGGGGGACTTTGTCTTTTGGTTTGTTGGGTTGTCCATGCCCCGTTTTTAAATTTTTTTATTTCTGTCATAGATTTGTATATGCATAATTATTGTTGTTACGTTGTTGTATTTCATTGCTTTCAAGAGAGAAAAAAAGGTAGGAGCAGCTGACAGATGCATTGCACATTTTATGACACATGGTAACTATTTTAATTGGTGATTAATTTAACTTAGTTAGCTTAACTATTAAAATATAAAACTGTTAATCAAGAAAATAGTAGTGTGATTAATCAAAAATCTAAATCAAAGTGAATATCAGTAAATTAATAAAAGTAGAGACAAGTAGTGAAACTACATTTAAATATCTGTGATCAGTGAGTATGTAATGAATGTGTAAGACGTTATCAGCTAGTTGTCTGTGAAGATTCTCAGTCATCCAGTTGAAGTTTGGGAGTCCAAGTCTGGAAGTTGAGTCATGGCAACTGGACTTCTTTCTCGTTAGGCTGAAACAGCTCTCTATCTGTAATAAGTAGATCTACTGCTCAAAGGAGTACACCATGTAGCATTCAGGGACAGCACACAGTGTCTGTTATCAAATGTTTCCAAATCTCATTTTATTTTTAAATAATTTAAATATTCCCATAATTTAGTCATTCAAGTCACAGCAATTGTGTCTTATTTCTAATGATTAAATTGTAGTGTTTTATCTGATATAAAAAAACAAACTTCATATATAGTTCTGCTCTGTAAAGATGAGTATCAACCACTGAAAACCAGCCAGATGACCACTAGTTGGTATAGTAGAGTTAAATTAAATTTCAGAAAGATGTAAAATGCAATCAAATGCTGCTGTCTGTTAAAGTAGTTAGCAAGCTGTATGTCCATTAGTGATATCCTGCGTGGTCTGGGTCCTTTAATTCAATTATCAGATAGCATCAACTTCAGTAAGTGTTCAGTGACAGCACAGTGGAAGGTCAGCCATGTTGATGATCACAGTGCGTGTGCGTGTTGGTGCTCAGCCACAGCAGCTTATCTCCATTATTATATTTGCTCAGCCTCTGTGAACCATCTGCCACTGAGAGCTGATGTGTGTTTGTGAGTGGCTCAGCTGATCATGATGTTGGTTTTTTCAACTCATGACGTGTGTGCTTGTGCACGTCTGCATGTGTTTATTTCTGCTTCCGGTACTTTCAACAAGCATTCCTTTGCTAATTTCTTTGTGTGTGTATTAGTGCACGCAATAGCAGGTGTATTGTTATGACATCTGTTGGCCTTTTAATGTTTAGTCACCTAGGTAAGTTTGTGCTGACTGGTCAACTTTACTAACTATCCACTGTCCTGAAGAACCTTGAGGAACTATGAGTCTTCTTCTTCCTGTCTTCTTTCTGACCTGATTGAAACTTTAGTTAGTGTGTGTGGACAGTACTGTTTAGGTTTATTCGTGATATTATATGTACACATAAGCTACGTGTATTATAGAGAAGCAGTCCACTATGAGAAGACTAAGGTAACATATATTTATGAAACAACATCACTAGTCATTTATTGCACTACAGTAAATACAGCCAAAGGTAAAAATGGCTGTGAATTGTTGTTAGATATATCCAACACTAACTTTTAGCAATAATTGCTAATTTACTTTGATTTTGCAGAAAATATAAATGACACCAGTGGTTAAACACTGTTTTAATAAAGAGTGCTGCAATTCATAAAGAAAATGAACTTTAAGGAACTTGCTTGAAATTTGCATTTGTTGTCCTGATCATACTCAGAGATGAAAATCAGTGCACCATCATCAGTTTTAAATGTCCAGACAGGGAGTCTGGACAGAAAAAAATGGTAGAGGATTCCTTGACCTTGTTTGGTTCTGAATGCTTTCATATTACTTAGTTTATTTGATAATCTTATGAAAGTTTCTTGCCTATAAAGAGATCAGCATGTTTCACACAGATCTGTGCTCTACCTTCATGATTCATTCCTGAGACATCCTGAGCACGTTTTTGTTTTTTTCTTTGCATGCACACAAATGATATTTTAAAAGATATTCTTATCAAGCTAAGAATCATTAAGTTTGGGTTTATCAAAAATCAATTTTGTGCTCAACAAATGCATCTATAAATTTGCCAGTGTCCATATCAACATTAATGAGCTGTGGTTCATCTTTACTCATTTGCTCTCACATATTGCTGCTCTCTGTGCTCGCTCACACTCTCTCTCAGCATCAGAGCTCTGTATGTGCTCAGTGTATATTCTTAAGTAGTTTAACAGAGAACATTTATGATCTGAGCTGAACAAACTCGGGTCACCACACCCAGCCTGGTACACAATATATCTACTGCATTAATAAAAGCACCATTGTATAAGGTAGTTTGAGTTGCTTTGGGGTTAGGCTTTGCCTGAGTTGAACAGTTCGACAAGTTGTATACTGTTATTTTTCTTCTGGGGCGATTGTTACATATATTTCATGGATCTGTCCTGTTGAAACTATGTGTTGGGCTTCTGTTCATCCTGAAAATGTCAAAAAATCAGTCATCAGAGGGCCCTCATGTTTCTGGAATTCATGTATAATATACAGTGTTTCCCCTACCATTATACAAGGGGGGCGCTCTGCCCCCCCCAAGACTGTTAAGTAAATTTATTTAATTAGATCTTCTGTACAGCACCAGATCACATAAGTTATTTCCAGTTCTCTTTCCTAAAGAACAGGTCTGTATGTTATTCTTTCCTTAAACTAACTAAACAGCCTCATGTTATTTTGTCTCATTGACTGTTTCACCTCTGTCTCTCTGTGTTGCGTGCAGCGATGTTATGCCGCGATGCGCGCACACAAAGACACTCGCGCGCGCAGATAAACTCATCAGCTGATAGAGAGCGCTTCGGTAATATTTTTTTTAAAGCATTAAAAACACATTGTCCACGACACATCATATTTAAACTGTACAACTGACACTAAGCAAACGAAACCATTGTATGTAGAGTTGTTCATTTGTGCATTTAGAGATGTCGTAAAATGAGGGGAACACTGCCTCTCTTTCCACTCCCCCCGGAGAATAATGGCGTTCACCCCCTCGCCCCCCAACACAGCAAACCTAGGGGAAACACTGATATATCATGTTTCCAAGGCGTTTGGAGCTTTTTATCTGAACCTGTTACTGTTCTATATTTAACAGCAGGTAACAGTGTTGGTCTGAAAGATGCACTGAGTTGTTCATGTTGTAACTTTTGAAACCAACAAAGTGACACTGCACACAGCAGATGATATGTGTAAGTCTTTCACAAAGGATGACCGTAGAGAATATCTATATACACTCTTCCTGTGTTTGGTTGTCACTTGGTCTGAAGCACACAGAACCTCTTACAGTCCTCTCTTGCTCTACTACAGTGTGTTTACAGTGGGATATTCTGAATCATTTCTGTCACTAAGCCTCATTCTTAAAATGAACTAACTCTTCTAAAAAAAATCAAGCTAACATGAAAACTATTTTTAGTAAACTCTTGGCATTTGGTTGCTGTGGCTTAACTTTGTGTAACGTGTCTGATTGTGTGTCTGTGTTAATACTAACTATTGGGGTGGTGAGTCCTGCACTTCTTTGATTGTAGGATGGAGCAGTAACCACTGTTAGCACCTTCATTGTGTATTCTTGTGGTTTGGTCTGAGTTATCTTCATCTCTTTTCTTTATTCTTTCCATCCATCTATTTCTTTTCTTTTTGTTCATTCTCTCATTCTCTTCATTCTCCTCTGTTCTTTCTCTCTTTTCTTCATTGTCCAACATCTTTCTTTTTTTTAAAATTCCACTCCAACCATCTGTCCTCCCCTGCTCTTTTCTTCATTGTTCTCTTTGCATTCTCCTTCTCCCACCTATCCTCACCCCTTCCTTCCCCTTTCTCTCTCATCTCTGCAGATACAAAAAGACTCAGGAGACTCTTTCCCAGGCGGGACAGAAGACCAGTGCAGCTCTCTCCACAATGGGCACAGCCATTGGCAGGAAACTTGGCGACATGAGGTACACTATGATGTAGCAGAGCTTAAATGGCCGACACTCTGGCTGGGCTACAGGAACAAATGTGTAGAGTAGAGAGCTTTGAAACAGAGAGATATATCCAAACAGATCTAAATCTATTTTGAGACAAGGGGGTGTCACACACAGACAAAAATAAAAGTGCCGTCATTATATTTTCATAATGCAATTACTTGTTATTTAAACATTTGAAGATAAAGCAACGTAAAATCTATATAGTCGACATGGTATCTTGGTTATGGAGTACACCTATTTTTGGTTACATTGTCCACTGCTAATTTTTTTTTAGCACTAAATGTGTCTGGTGTGCCTGGCCAGAGATCGGCTTCCTCACTCCTCTCTTCTAATCTCAACAAGCGGCTCTGCTGTAGCTGTGCCTGTAGCACCTAAAAAGTCAGTTAGGTTACTATCTTAAGCTGTAGTTCAGTGTTTAACTAATTTTATGTTGATATGTACAAAGTGAATTATTTTTCCCTTTAAAGACATCCATCTTCTATTGCCACAGGAGTCAGTAAAATGAAGGTCCTGTAGTGTAGTATGTGTTAGAAGGTAGTGATTATTATTATTGTTGGTAGTAGTAGCAGTCGTATAATTACAATAATAACACTGCTAGAATAATAATTGTACGAAAGTTCAACGGTATTTCACCTATTGACACATGAATCCACAGCAGTAGAAAGGGACCAGAACAAATACAGTTGTATTTGGATGTGTGAAGATGTCTCAAACACAATTTGTTACCCTATGTTCATACCTCTTTTGTAGTCCATGTATGTAGCTTTAAAGAGTATAGAAAAAATAGTAACATAACATGGTTAGGTTTAGAAATGAATATGACAAAGCAATGTTTGTCAAGTGTGATGAACACAGTGGTGAGAGAGAGGCACGTTTTACAAATATACTTGAAGGGGGTATTAACTGACTCCTCATCTCTGATGTCATCTTGTCAGCTTAACATGACTGCAGACAGTTGTGTGATGTTTCCGTTCAGCCACCCACCTCAGTTGCTCCTCATGTGAGAGAGTGCGCTGATGCTCAATGAATCTGTCTCTGCATGCTGAATGTTTTCCTTTTGTCTGTCTAAAGTTGATCTGCTTTCTTGACACATTTTGTTTAGTCACATCAGTCCATCAGCTCAGTCAGTCCACTTGTTTCACTGCACAGTGTCAGACTGCCAGCAAGAAACTTGTCACATCAGTCTTTCTTTTTGTGGTGTAGGTGTGTGTGTTTGCTTAACATCAACATAATATGTCACCTTAGTTGCACACTGGACACATCTTTGCTGTGTTCTGCATATTCAGGCCTAAAACATTGCATCAGTTGTGTCTGTTATTTGTGTGGTTGTGGTTTGTTTTTGTGTCCTGACTTTGCTGCTTTTGCCTCACACTCTCTCTCCTCGTTTTTTTTGTTTGTTTGTTTGTTTACTGCTGCCTTGGTTTGATCCGCAGAGCTCTGCCTTTTTCAAATTCCTTTAGGTAAGACTCAAGTGTCCTTCAGTGTCAAGTGTGTGTAGTGACATGGACAATTGTGACCTAGAATTAGGTATACAGGTAGAAATGAAGTTAACACTGAGGTTAAGCTCTGCCACTTTTGCTATTGGAAATATTTTGCATCCCTTGCTATTTTATTCCTTTGGAGTTCATGGAGTTGTCCCCAGCACATAGATGTTAAGCATGTTACCTTTGCCGTTATTTTAATCATGTTAAATTCCTAAAACCAAATTGCTTGTTTCCTTGTGTATTGTATTTTCTATTGATTTAAACATAACTAAACAGCATAATTATTATTATGCCATTCTAGAAACTTTTATATTAAGGTTCTGTCATTCTCTAGAAAAATGTAATCTGCTACTCAGTACAGGAAGAACATTGTTTGCCTCATGAAACTTCATAAGCTACTTTTTTAAGCTACTTGCTACTAATGATGCTACACCAAAGCTACCAATTATTTTCTTGAATGAGAAATGACATCATGTGTTAAGGGCTAACTAATAACCATCAAGAGTGTGTGTGTGTGTCTGTGTGTGTGTGTGTGTCTTGCTTTGTAACACTTGCACATCTCTGTCTTCTCTTAATGCTTACAAAGTAGCAACTATTCCATTCGCCACTCGATAAGTATGCCCGCCATGAGGTAAAGTAACACAAACCTGTTCATTCTACCAGTGTTTTATCTGTTGATGACAAAGACAGATTGTCTTTAATGTAAAGCTGAAATAACAGACTTTATATTTGTAAGGGATGCCATCATAAAGATCAGTATGTGGACAGATTCATATTTAATTTAACATATATAACCTCTTAATGTGGGGTTCTTTTCTTCTGTGTCCTCTCTTTTGGAGTGCCCCTCTTTTCCTGTTTTACACACAGACTTGTTCAGAGAGTCACAATCAGAATGTCTTGTCCACTAGTGTGTATTGTAAAACAACTCACAGCTTCATTCTTCATATGTAGTTGGAGCACTATGAAAATCATTTAGATTCTTTTATTCATTATTTGCCTGTGATGTGCAGATGATGTTGGCGTTTGTAGTGTTGCTTTGAAATAGTAATATTTAAAATGAATGAGGAAGCATGAATCCTCTGTTCATCTCATGTTATACAGTGTGTTTCCATTTTTCAGTCAGTGCTACACTAAACTCATGTTCTCCATTGTTTAAACACAGTAGTATGGCTGCAGTAGACTGTAAACCCATTGAATATCTATTAACAGGTTTCATCATTTTAGAAGTAGTATCATAGTATATATACAGTATGTAGTTATCAGTTTTTAATTCCTGTTTGCAGTTAACCTACCTTTTAAATTTGAATCACAACTTTTCTTGTGAATGTGACTTTGTGTCTCTGTTCTGCAGGAACTCTTCAACCTTCAAGTCATTTGAGGATAAAATGGGGAACCTGAAGGTGAGTCAACTGTTTGTTGAACAGCAGGGATGCACCTTACTTTTTGTAACTCAAAAGATCCTTGTATTCACAAAATACAGTTGCTCAGTGAAATCACTGGAAATCTTTTCTTTGGACATTTATCAGATGAATAAAGTTTCAAGCATATTTACAAATAATGAGTAGAGTTTGTATTGCATTTAAGAAAAAGTCCCAGTCTTTCTAGAAACTGGGTTTTTATTTCTCTTAAGAGTTGACAGTAGCTTAAGTGTTGAGAAATGATTCCCATGTTAACTGTAAAACATTGGTAAAAAGAAAGAGAAATTGGCCATGTTGTGTTTTAACCCTGCTAAATGCCTGAAGGTCAGTGTTCATGCTTACAAACACTGTTTACTCTCTCTCCCTCTCCTCACTCCTCTGTCTCTCTCTCTCTTTTCTCTCCTCTCTCTCTCTCTTTTCTCTCCTCTCTCTCTCTCTTTTCTCGCTCTCTCTTTTCTCTCCTCTCTCTCTCTCTTTTCTCGCTCTCTCTCTTTTCTCGCTCTCTCTTTTCTCTCCTCTCTCTCTCTCTTTTCTCTCTCTCTCTCTTCTCGCTCTCTCTTTTCTCCTCTCTCTCTCTCTCTCTCTCTCTCTGTCTCTCTCTTCTCGCTCTCTCTTTTCTCTCCTCTCTCTCCCCTCTCTCTGTCTCTCTCTGTCTCTCTCTCTTCTCTCCTCTCTCTCCCCTCTCTCTCTCTCTGTCTCTCTCTCTCCCCTCTCTCTCTCTGTCTCTCTCGCTCCCCTCTCTCTCTCTCTGTCTCTCTCTCTGTCTCTCTCTCTCTCGCTCTCATTTTAGTATAAGGTTGTTGGCCCCAGAGGGAATGGGGAGGGTGCCAGCTCCCCCTCTGACACCACCCCCACTCAGGAAAACCCACCATTCTGAACCCACCCCTCCTCCTCCTCCCCACTGCCACCTTCCTCATGACCTGAGACTGTACTGTTATCACCTGACACTGCAGAGCCAGCCCCGATCTTTGACCCGCCACCTCACCACCACTCACTTACCCTAAGTTCTGTTAATGGTGACAGGCGGAAGTGAGGGACTCCTCAATTTGTGGTGGGACAAGCTTTCTCCATCAGCCCCACCTGCTGCTGCTGGCCCTATCCTTTCTGTTGATGTCTAACCCTGAATAATTTACAGATGTTGCTTTGTTACATTACCACTGCCTGCCTCAATTTCCTTCCCAGTTAGATCCTGAAATAAACACTCAGACTTTTTTCAAACAGATTTTTACATTATTTAGAAAGTTACCAGGTCTAATGAAAAATCTAGCAGGTTCCTAACTGAATGAGAGACTTGATCTTTCATTCAGTGCTGGCTCCTGCATCGCTACATACTGCAGCTGGTTAGGACCCTGCAGACTTAGAGTGAGGAAGGATTATATGGGCATAAACAACTTACTGTTTCTCTCTTGTTTCTGAGTGCTATCATGTTCTAACTGTAACTCATGCATTCACACTGTGAGCACCTACTAGTGTCACTTCACTTTCCCCACCTTTATCCAGCTGCTTCACAGCTCTGCTCAGTTTCCAGCCGAGTGGACACAGGCCACACTCGCAGGTTAGAGGTTAGTGGTTTGTGGTTTGACCTCGGTGGCAGAATTCAGCACATCTCAACCTTCTCAGACCTACTACTGCTACATGCATGTGCATATCTCATCTCAGTTATACCCTATCAACCGTACAAAGACAGAAGTCTTGTGTAACACCCTATAAACATCCCAGGCTGTAAAAACAGGAAACAAAACCTTAAACCATTTTGTATTATAAACTATTTTACACTGCTTTGCATAATGTTTTTACATAACTTTTATCAATATGTATAAATATATATGAATCAATATATTGTTGCTGGTGCTGCCAAGTGGTAGTAATCAGGTTGAGGCTTTTGGAACCAGCAGGGGGAGGCTAAACAAACTTTAACCACGTGGAAAACAAACTGGATGTATCAGTCAGGTTCACTGACATGGCTTGTTGTTTGTCTACAGTTTTCCTATTTTAAAGTGCATTTGTGGCCTGAAAGTGTTTCCGTGTTTATGAAACCGACTCATTAATGTGTTCCAGTGGATTGGCTGCAAGACCAGGGTAAGAAGAAACACAATCACACTGGTTTAATTTGGCAAACTGGAAGTGCATTTGATCTGACACGTTCCTGTCACTAAGTCAAATAAAACCAAGCGCTTCTTAAGGGTCGAACACATGATACCACTATGACTGCTTTTCTTTGTGCCCTGGTTTGACTACTGATCTTCCTTTTGTTGACACGTGGAACTCAATGTGAGAAAATGCTTTGGTGTGTTCACTACCTGCTGAATGTTAATGCTTCTTTATTGGCCTTAGTCACTTTAAATGGTTTATCTATTACTATACTTTAGCTTGCAGAAGTAGAATATTTGTTTTCCCAATTTAAAGTTGAGTTGAGGAAAGGAGGGTTAGCATTCAAATATTCATCTGATGGGCCACAAAAGGTATCATGAAAATAAGAACGATCCTCTGCCATAGCTAAAGCTTTGCCAACAACTCTTTAATGCACACATAAACACCCCAATGCACTCCTGTTTAAACACATACTGCATGAGGCCAAATGAATGCAGAATCACTTTGACTTATCGTCATGTTACAGGCTACACAGCCTCACACACAGTGCCAGTTAACCTGAGAACACAATTGTGCAGCACTGACACTTTTCTCCTCGATGTGGAAAAAGATGAAAGTTGTATTGCAGTTTTTCTTTTTCTGCATTTTGGCATTAAGGTTGCTGATACAGGAGCAACATTGCCTCAAGTTGTTACAAAATGCTACTTAGTTACCGACATTTTACAGTAAATCAAAACATTTAGCTCTGAATTAATGCCCTGCAACCTGTGGAAAAACAAATTTGTCTGAAAATGCTTAAGTTGTTACCTTTTAGACTCTGATGAGAAAATCGTTTCACCCAATTCTAGTTAATTAATGTTGCTCTTGCATCCTGACTCAACTCCAGTGCTTTGTCTCAACCTGTCATCTATGTACAGTCGCTTTCAGGTGACTAAAAATATTACTGAGGCATTACAAATAGATGAATGATGAACTATGTACATTGACATTTTGCATCATTAAAAGATTTAAACCAACACTTCCCAGGAAGATGTAAAATAGCTTATAGACCTGCAAAAGTGCAAAAAATGTTAAGTAGATGAGTAGATGAATCAGAAATGACTGTAGGTGAGCAGGGCTATGATGAACAAACATGAAATGAAAAAACACAGCTTGGAAACACAACTTGCTGTCAAAATCCTTTTGCCACACAACTGTTGCCAGTTTATCTTAACTTTGTGTTGATCATTTTGGTAGTTAATATATTCTTGTTAATTGTTTTTTCTTTTGTTTTCTTTCTGTTCTGAGAGGAAGACTTCTCAAACCCTAATTTGTACAATGAATTTGCCATCAGGTAAAAACATGTTGCCAATATTTAAATATCTGGTACAAAATCTCTTTCTGCCTCCGGATCTCACGAAATCTCTGACTTCATGCTTTGCAAAAATGAAAAAGCAGATGCACACTACAAGAAATATTAATGTTGGTCTTTTACTTTAGAAGTGACTTCTGAAATTATATTTTTCTTAGAGTGGAAAAACGTGGTAGAAAGAAGATCAAATCTCTGTACAAGGAAAAATGTGAGGATTGGATTAAATCACTTGATGTGTTTTTTGCAGTGGAACTGTTACCTGTCTAAAGCTGCAGTCAGGTTTGGGGGATAGTGGTAGATTGAAAAACGATCATGTACTTTTTGTTTTGGGTGTGAATGGAAGTGCAGCACACAACGAGCCTGTTGAGACCCAGCCACCTGCAGAAGCTGATGGACAGTAGGGTACCTTTAGCTTTATTTAGGTTCTGGGCCTTGCTGGTGCAGATTATTAAAAGGGATCAGATTTGGAAAATTGTGGTAAACTAATTACGACATTATTTGGTTTTGTTGTAAATGTTTGGATATCAATAAAGCATTCCTTTAAATGAACAGCTAGTGTTTTGTTGTTTAAACAAGAGTGGTTTTAACAGGAAGCCTTTTAACTTATTATATAATTTTATCTAAGTTCCTTCAACTCATTAAATTACGTTGACAAAAATCAAAACCATTGTGTTAGTAGATTTCCCAGCACGTGTTGTTTGAAAGCTTTTTAGATAATGTATTTTATAGTTTAAAGAAGGAATTCTCAGTGGAAATCTGTATAGTGAATTAGTTTGTGGCTGTTTATTTTTATATAAAATTGAAAACAGTGTGATCCATGAAAAAGGTATTGACTTTAATCCCTACTGCTTGTCAATGTCAATGGGAGTGACTGATCATGGGTCAAAGCTGATCAAGTATGAGTCTTTCCGGAGTCTTCATGGTACAACATGGCTTCAAAAAGTGGTACAAGTACACAAACTCACTATTCAAGTACAACTACAAGTATTTGTCTAAAAAGTACTATACTACAAGTAGTTCTAATTCTTCTAATTCTTTACTCAAGTTAAATATTGATAGATTTCTCTGGGCATCAATCTGACTGTTAGTATTAAATCATTACTCAGCTTGATGCTGTTGATAACATGAATGTACCAGTCTAGTCCAGATATGTTCCACATTTCTTATAAATAATGTGAAGTAAAAGTCCAAAGTAGTAATATCAACAAATACTTTTAAATTACCAAAAGTTAAAGTACTCATACTGTAGAATGATCTATTACACTCACTGAGAAAAGAATAAATGATAGAACTAAATGTAAATGTTAATACAGAAAAAAATACGTAAATAATTGAATAAATACATACTTATAAAAGTACTGCATATGAACAATGCAATATATCTATTTATTTGTTTAAACGTAGTGAGGGTTATTGGTATTTCCAAGTCTACACATGTCTGTGAAGGCAGCACAACAGTATGTTGCGTAACAGTGACAAGCTTTATACCTTGATCTGTGTATAAGTGGAGTTTCTAGTTCCTCTGGTTATGGTGCTATAACAGGGCCATAAGTTTTGTCAATTTGACAAACAAAACTTTGCACTGCTGCTAAAACCTGAAAAGCATAATAACAAAACGTTTTTCGTTTGAATATCAGTTTAAAAAATTTTTTAAGTATACAATTTATTTTTTTTCTTAGAATAAATATTTCTTTAGAACTTTATGCTTTACAGTTTTTTACACATCATATCAAGTAATGCTGTGTTCACAGACCTGCAGAAAAATGGAAAATATGACAGTCAAACTAATTGGTTGTGAGCTGTTATTGGTGTAAAGTAAGATCTAAAACAGCCTGAAAATGTAAATCAGTCTCCCCATTGTTAATTTTGTCCACTCCAAGCACTTAAACATGTTGTGTAAGAAACTCTAAATCACAAAGTTCCCACGCTACCTGAAGGTAACATGGTTAAGCCCGTCCCCTGTGCCAGAACAGGGCCAAAAGTCTGAAACTGAAAAAATCCGATCTGTACCTGAAGAAAGGAGTTGAAACTGCAGGAAAGATGTGACACTGAAAAACTAAGATCTGAAACTGTAAATAAAATAATCTGAGTCTAAAAACATTTCTAAGAAGTATTTATTCAAAGGAAAAAAATATATAGTTTGTATACTTAAAAAAAGATAATTAATCTTATTTTTCAATTGAAAAATGTTAGTTTTGTTATTATGTTTTTCAGGTTTCAGCAGCAGTGCGGTAACGTTTGGTATCAAAGTTTTGTTTTTCTGTAACAGTTTTGTTTTTCAAATTGACAAAACTAATGCCCTCATTATAGCACCATATCTGGTAAGGCTACTAGACAGTGCTGCCTCTGAGCACTGCAGCCGCATCAGTATTTTTTAGTAACAAGCCTTCCACTGTAAAAATATTTCATCCTTTACTTGGCAGATGTTTTTATCCAAAGTGACCTACAGGGAGCTGGCACTGAGTGTCTGGCTCCGGGACACACCTGGTGTTTCGTGGGATAGGAGTCAGGCTGGGATTCAAACCTTCAGCCTTCTGCATCCCAGTCTGACGCTTAACCCATTGAGCTATCAGGCTGTAACCCATTTCTCTTTTTCTTCATCAATGAAATGAAAATAAAACAATAATAGAAAAAATATTAAAAGAATTACAACAAATGTCTTGATCAGTTCATCCAGTACAAAAGGCCCAGTGAAATTCCAAAAATAATCTGGTTTAGTTTTGCAGGATCCACAGCTCTGATTTCATCCTGGATCTGACAGGAGCTAAACTGAAGCTCTAGTTCTCCAGCTGTTGAACTCTTGTAGCTATGTGAACAGGACTCACTTGACTGGCTACTGTCTTGTCTCTCTAATCTCTCTACTATTCTGGGAGGGAGACGAGACAAAAGTACAGCTGCGTTGTCGGCAGGATTCGAACCTGCGCGGGGAGACCCCAATGGATTTCTAGTCCATCGCCTTAACCACTCGGCCACGACAACTTGCCGCTAGTTGTGCTTCTGGATAAATACTCGGAGTTGCTGCATTTGGGCTTGTAAGTGGACAGACAACGCGTTTAAAGAAGATAAATATCAATGCAATAGCCAATAATTTTTAAAATAATAATTACGTAGGTGAGTTATTTTTTATAGTATCCTTACCTTACAACATTTCTATGTATTCAATTTCTAAGAATCAAAATCATTCTTCTCTACGTATTTTATTTCATTTACTAAATTGGAGCGATTACACTGCTGCAGTTCATAATTTCAACACAAGAGGGGGCTTTGTATACAGTGGTCGGTGTCTATGGTTAGGTTAGTATGGCAAGAAGAGCTGACACTTTTAAGATGTCTACACTGTATTTCTGACTAGTGAAAGCTGTAATTTAAGATATGTGTAATTACACATTGATTTTAATAGGAAACTAGTTTAAGATATCTACAATTCAGTTTTGACTATCTGTAATGTGAATCCAGATATCTTTAGTGACATTATGACTAGTCAAAAGTCTAATTAAAGAGATCATAAATATAACTTGCACTAGTCATAATTTATTTTTGATATTCTTTAGCATTTATTTGATAGACAGAATTCACATTACAGATATCTGCCATTTATTTTTGACTCTAGTCAAAACTCAAACTAAAGATGTCTGCAATTACATTTTACCGATCATAACTCCAATTAAGATATCTACAGTTGCATTATGACTAGTAATATTTAGTTCGAGACATCCAAAAATATTAAGATATTTTTTAAATGCGCCCAATTATAGATATCTTTAACTGGAATTATAACTACTAGGAATCCACATTACTAAGTCACAACGAAATTGTAGATTGTTTTAATCTTAAATTTGTTTATTTTATTCAAACATTCTGATGCTCCAAATCCTTATTAATCACCTGTGCTTTTAAATTTAACAGTCAACTGTTCTGAGAAAAATGATGAGTTGACATGAGCAGAAAAGTTTAATATATTATAATAACATTACTTCTGAAGGTCAGAGGTGTAGCAGAAAAGGGGAACAGACTGACATGTAACCCACATATCAGCTCTTTGCTGAGCTGTCAGGGCTACAACAGAACCCTCAAAAAGTTGGACTTAAATGTCTGTTTTAATGTGAAATTACACCATCAGCCTTGTAAGATCACTAAGGGTTTCAGAGACAATGTGCATGTTTTCAAATAATTTACATAATGCATAATTAAACCATTTTCCCCTCCATCTTCTCGTTTTACTGAGATGGTGACTCGCAGCCTCTGAAGGTTGCATTTAAAGGTTGCACCAAACAGCTAACTGGCAGCTAACTGGCACAAACCATGACTTTATATGTTTATGGTGAAATACATCTTCAGCTTCAGTGTAGAGGCCAGAAACTGTTCATGTTCCACATTTGTCTTATGCCTAAATGAAATGATAGTGTATATGCTAATACTGTCTTTCATTGTAAAATATCATATATTTTATCCCATTAATCATCATATTTTGTTCTTATTCAATTATCTGCACATGTGCAAGAACTGCTGGATCACAAACTGATCATAGCCTCTGGTTAAGGTCGACTTTTTAAGGTAAAGTATGCTAACACAGCGATAGATTTCAATCAAAAAGATCAGAATAAGATTAGAGTATAGTAAATAAAGTGCAGCGACATTAATGGTAATAATAATAATGAATACTTTATTGATCCTCTTGGGGAAATTGTTGTTTGGACAGCTGCTGGAGCTGTGTCAGCGCTTCTACGGGGTTTCGGTGTCTTCTCCAAGGACACCGAGACATGTAGCTTCGGGGGACTGAGAATCAAGCCGCTGACTCTTGAATTGGAGGACGACTGTTCTACCCTCTGAGCTATCATGCCCCACCCCTCCCTAAATAATACAAGTAAAAGTAATACAAATAATAAAAACATAATTAGTTTACTTCCCTGCTACTTTTATGCTATAAAGAGGTATGGAAAATATGACGCGATCTTTCCAGAATCTGGGTGAACATGTTGTATAAATTAACCCACATATCAGCACTTTGCTGAGCTGTTATTGTTGACCCCGCCTCCAACTGGTGGCTACGTCATGCTGACTTTATAAAGGCGCGAGTCGGATGCTGCCGCAGAAAGAGGTAGCGTCGAAATCCGTTCGGACCTTGGAGGGTTACATTTACCCAAAACTTATTTTCAAATGGGCCCCGTCGCCTAGCGTTTACTTCCCCCAGCCTCGCCGACTGTTGAATTGGGTGCTACTAAACACCAAGCACGTCTGAGTCACTAAAAGGTGAGGCTTTCCCGGTAGTGTGGGGTTCCAAAATGGTGGTAGTTAACCGCTGGGGGGCTTTATGTTGGTGGGCTCCTGTTGATGGGGCGAGCTAACGATGCTAGCTGACTAGTTTGCGATAATGGCAGTTGTTGCGGAGCTGAATGGGCGTTTTTGTTTTGTTTGAAACCCAGAATAATACATGTTTTGTGTGGTGTCTTTGCAGTTTGTGTTAGTTCTTAATTCATACAACACCAGCAGTCATATTACCGGTGGTGTCGACACATAAACGACAAGACATGACTTTACTGTCGATGATGTGCTTTCTTTAATAAGCGACAAAATTTCTCCGGCACGAGAGAGACAGAGTAATGCCAAAGATGTTTTCTTCCACCCTCCGTTAAGACGCTTACTATTTACGTTATATTCATTTTTGAAGTCTGGTTTTAGTCTGTTGGTCACAAAGGAGGAAACACGTCAAAATGTCGGTTTGGTGCAGTGACGATCTAATGTAAACAAGACCCCTGCAAACAGACGTTGACGTCATTGTGTGGACGTGCTGGACTCTCAAAAATACGCCTTTATTAGCTCATAAATGTTTTGGCTGTGATGTTTATTTGAATCCTTTGTGTTGTGTTTAGAACCTAAATTAGTTTTTATCTGCTGTGCTTTAACAGCTGGAGTCATGGATGTTTTTTTTCTTCCGCTTTTGTTACAATCATAGTTGGTGCTGAAACTGTTGCTTGATCAATTAGTCCAACAGCTAATCATCAACAGTTCTAGTAATCACTCAGCAGTTTACACACTTTTGTCTGTTTT
This sequence comes from Ctenopoma multispine, assembly GCA_034779795.1. Lineage (NCBI taxonomy): Eukaryota > Metazoa > Chordata > Actinopteri > Anabantiformes > Anabantidae > Ctenopoma > Ctenopoma multispine. The sequence goes on from JAUYWH010000025.1 coordinate 22,597,736, forward strand.
CTAATACAAGTTAATGTGTTGATTAAGCTGAAACTAATGGTTCATTTTTTAAATTATTTTTTTCACTTGTCAAACTTGTCAAGTCCAAGTCTAAGATGTCTTTCAGATGTCTTATTTTGTCCATGGAACAAGACAAAACGTGAAGTAATCTGACAGATTAATTGACTGTGGACACAATCATGTCGGCACTGCACGAACACTGTCACTGTGCAGCACATTAAAACGGAGAAATAGGTGTGAGCGTACATGGACGGTACAGTGCGTGCGCTCACACACACACTTCTCATTACTGTTTATTTAAGCTAATGCTATGGAACTCAACAGTAGTTGAGTAGTAAAACAGTAGTTTTTCCAGCCATAGACAATTAACTAGATTTCTGTATAGCAGCCATATTATATATCTGGATGTTTTATACATTAAATCCTTTATAAATGATTTGAGAAAGCACACGAAAATGTATATAATGGAAAAACTGTCTATGAGTTTTAAGAGTTTGATTTAAATGAATCTTCAGTTGTATCTCATGGAATGAAATCCTGATGATTTCTGGACCCATGTATACAAATGTGTTTGGAGTGGAATATTTGTGAGTAATGTAACACAGTGAGGTTTTGCTTCTACTTTTTTTTTTTCTTTCTTTTTTTCTCCAGGTTTCCATCAAGCACAGTGTACCGCAACCAACTACAGAAAAATGGCAGCTATTCCAGCAGGCGGTTCTCTTGTGGCAACCACTGACTACTACCGAAGTAAGCCTCTCGCTGTCTTCTTTTAGTCCCTTATCTCACCAGTGCACAGGACCACACCAAACCTTCTTAGTAACTCTTGACTTACTAGAGTCCTGCCACTGGATTAATGGTACACTTCACTAGATAAAGCATCAGAATGGACAGAATGACTTACAGCTGCCTTTTCTTTTGGTTCCCCTGAGTAAAAATAGGGGGAATAGTGGCGGGATGCTCAGGATGAAATACTTTGGGACTTGGGGTGACTGATTTTAATAGATTAAGATTATAAAAATAGTAAAATCCACATTATTGGTAGCTGAACGTGAGTCAGGTCAGACTGTGGGCGGAAGGTTTATCCAGACACACCCTTTATCCAGAAACACCCTTCCTGTCTCTTTTTTTTCCCCTTAAGGCCAGTACACACTGGAAGTGTCTTAAGTCCGTCAAAGCATTTGCGCACATTGTTTTCAATGAGAGAACATACAGCGCTGCTGCCAACTATCGACTGGGGGTGGTTTAGCGTTCCACCATGAAAAAGATTGCTAAAAAATAATAGATTCTCATGCGTCTCGCGTCCCCCTTGACCACCCCTCGCGCCCCCACTAATTGGAAAAACACTGCTCTATGCACTGCATTTACTGTAAAACCTGTGGGACGGAGTTTGCAAACTAAACCTTAGTGACTTATTAATGTTCTGAAACAACTCAGATTAAGCTAGAATGAGGAGACGTATCGGTGAGTCTCATTCATTAAAACGCTGCAGACTCTTTAATCTCAGTTTGTGAAAATGTAAAAGAAAGTGAATGAAACAAAAATCAACGTACAAGAAAGTCATTTGGTGAATGCAGATCTTTCCAAAGCCAACAGAATGTGTTTTGTTCTCTGTGGTTTATGGATCAATATTGTTGCTCAAATGTGGAGAAAGGTTGATGTTCAGATGTTCTGTGTGCAGACAACACAGGGCAGTCTGCAGTGTGCAGGCTTGATGAAGGAGGCTCTGAGTATGAGTATGTGTTGGCCTTTAGATACAACATAGCCTTCAACTCAGAGATATGTGGGGCGTATGTCCTCAATAAAGTGGCAGGATGTATGATTTACGTGTTCTGTTTTTGTGCCAAACAGCTTTGTGACCTGTCTCAGTAAATCAACTTGAAGTGTGCATTACAGGCACATGTTACATATCTCTTTCCCTCTCCTGCAGGGCGCATCGGCTCTACATCCAGCAGCAGCTCATGCGGCAGTTCAGAGTACAGCGGAGAGGTCATCCCCCACCATCCAGGTGTGTTTTTGCGTCTGTGTAACAGAATACAGAATCCTTTTTTAGTTTTAATGTTTGTCATTATGAAAAGGGAAACTCCAGCCACTCAATGTTTCTGTGTAGCATTGTGTGTGCTTGTGAAAGGAGAAAAGCCTTGCTACATTACACAATGATAATCAGTGTGAGAGGATATTGCCTGACAGATGTTCTATTTACTCACACAAAAACAATGAATATAAGCTGATCAAAATTGCAGTTTGAAATTGTACAAGACAGGTTTAGTAGTATCAATGTGAGTCGTCATTAAACAATCCAAGTGAACTGAATCAAAGCTGCTGCTGCCAGTGGATTTGTGACTCCTGAAGAATGTAAAGGAACAGTGTGTTCTGCTATTGAAATGAACAACATTTATTCCCATATCTGGATGTTTCTGTTCATCTTTGTCATTGCAGTTTTTACACACATCAAACATGTAATTTTGGGCACTAGTGATATTGATTAATCTGCAACGTACGTTAACTTCTGCATTACAGCGGTTGAGTCAGCTGTTTCCTCAGACCACACAGTCGCTGTGGCTGAGTCAGCCTGAAGTACACCTGACTCTCCAGTTGCTTCTGGTCTGATCTGGTTCACTCAAATCTAGCAGGAAAGTCTCTTTCAGTTGTGTATTTTCACTTTCCCCTCAGCATTAGGGGATTTCTTTAACCTACATCCCCCTTTTAGACCTCTAGCGATGTGAGTGTTGACATAGCCTTAGCCAATAACCTTGTATCAGCATGTCAGTGCAGCTTTATGTGGAGACCATCTGGGTCGACAGTTGGTCTGTTGGTTTTAACCACTGAGTCAGCTTTCTGTTGTCAGGGTGAAAATTTGTCACATAGCCACTTACATTGACAAGAAGGAAGGATGAGTGTTTGCAGACAGTTCAGTGCAAAACCCCTTTATTACTCTTTATTTTATTAGTGACTTGCCAATGTATAAATTTGTAAAAACGATTGAGACAAATGAACTACAATTCTGTTTAACTGTATTTAGTATTAAATAGTGATTCTTTTAAAGAGTCAAAGTAAGCAGTGCCTACTTTGTGTTACATACTGACAAAGTAGATTACAGTGTAGACTGTGATGTCTTCTCACATGCAGTACGTATATGTAAAACACATATTGGCACCAGTTTGAAAATAAAGTTGACCTACCAGCTAAATGGGGCAAACAGCAGTGCTGTGAATAGACCGGCCTGTACGTAAATGCAGCTGTTCAGACACTAATCGTGGTCACAGTGAGACACAAGGATCCAAACACACAGCTGAGTCCTGATAGAGGAAACATGAGACTTGCTCCCTTAGACTGGCTGATGGATCCAGACCCTTTTCTAACCCACATACAGTACAGCAGCTCTTGTACTGTATGTGGTTTAAGAGAAACAGAAGTTAGAATTACAGTTTGTGCCTTTGTGCATTTGTATCGACATGAACTAAAGAAAAAGTGCTTAACTATTCAATTCCAGATGTCACGTATAGATGTGTTCTCTGTATAAACTATGAGCTTTATTCCTTCATCGTGCCTCTACAGGACTCCCCAAGCAGGACTCTGGCCATTGGTGGTCCAGTTTCTTCTTTGGGAAGCAGCCAGGGATGACCCCACTGACTGAGGAGGCACAGCAGAAGTAAGCATAAGCACACTCGCACACATACCCACTGCTGAGTCATCTCTTTTACTCTAACTGTATCTACACTTAAAAAAATCATCACTGTTAGTCCAGACAGTTTACAATCAGTAAATCTATCTTGGTTTGTCTGTTGGCTTAATTAAAGCCTGTTTCTGTCTAAATAAATCAGTTCTTTTCAGTTGGTAACATACCCCCTTTCTGTTCTATGCTACAATGTATTGAACTCTCTCTTTGTCTCTCTCAGGGCGGGGGTGCCAGGTGTGGTGACAAATGGTCAGATCACCTGCGTTGCCAGGGAGATGGTGATGCAACGCCAGGTGAGTGAGAGCAGCGATGCAGGAAGCCCCACCTCCTCCTGATCCTGCAGTCTCACGTCGATCCACACCCTTGGGGAATCAAATTAAACCAACGACCAACGCTAGGTGACGGGAGGATGTCCCGTTTACAACCTTACTCGTTTTTTATTTTTATTTTTTTATATTATTCATTGTAGTGCAGGCTGCCTTACTTATTTAGTTTTTTAAATTCACAACAAAAAACAGAAAAAAACAAAACAAAAACCAACAAGTCAATGATGTAACTGCAAAGCTCCTTTTGTAACATTTGTACTGTACTGCATGTGTGTTTGTAATGATGTGGTGCATTCACACCCACATGCCTTTGTTTTTTCACTGTGTCACCCTGTGATTGCAATAAAGTAGACTCATGCAGCCTAATGTTTGCTTTTCTTCCTGTTCTTTACTACAGTACAGAGTTTTGCTCAGTTCATTTCACATTCAATTTAAAATAAAATATTACAGTTTCGTGTCAACACTGTGTTTATTTTAGCACATACATAAACTGTTTTGTCTGGAGGATTGTAATTGATTTGTGTTGCATTTGGAAGAAATAGACCCAGAAAGGTGTGGAGATGAAAGTGTGTGTTTGCCTGGGAATGGCTCACTGGTTTTGTACAATGCTATTCCAGGAACAAAGTGAACACTGAGAGAGCAGCACTCTGTCCTCGCCGCTGCTGCTGCTGCTGGTGAAACCAGTTGTGTAACTGCTGGCAAAGTGTCTAAATACTTCACGTGGAACTGAATTCTGCTGAGGTGCTCGTGCTCTAGCTGTGCTTAAATGTTGCACCATGTCCAGTCAGATACAGTGGCTTGCGAAAGTATCCGGCCCCGTTGAACTTTTCCACGTTTTGTCACATTACAGCCACAAACATGAATCAATTCTATTGGAATTCCACGTGAAAGACCAACACAAAGTGGTGTAC
>JAUYWH010000025.1:22602748-22613802 GCA_034779795.1 Ctenopoma multispine
ATGTTTGTGGCTGTAATGTGACAAAATGTGGAAAAGTTCAAGGGGGCCGAATACTTTCGCAAGCCACTGTATATATAACATATGAAATATGTATATACATATCTATCAAAGTAAAGTATATGACAAACAGCACTTAGAGCAGGTCACAAAATGGATTGCCCATGTTTTACAGATTAATTATCAGTGACTGTGTATAAATGATAGATGGAAATACACATATATTGTATATACATGTTTTTGTGCAAATAACATGTAACATGTGACATCCTTTTCATAGTGTAGTAAACATCCAGCATATCTTTTTCCCTCTCACTTGTGTGTGCTGCTGTTTTCTGGCCCTGGTACAATTCACATCTTTCAGGAGTTCAGAACAATGAGCTAGCATTTCTTTTATAAACACCAAACAGCAGTGTTGCAAAGTTTGAATTGTTTGTTACCGTTGCTCCACAGCGTCTCCTGTTCTATTTCAATTCAATTGTACCAGTGGCCCAGCCTGACTTCTAGCCCATCCCCCACCAGGTGTGTCCCTGAGCCAGACACTCAGCACTAGCTCCCTGTAAGTATAAATGGATAAAAGCGTCTGCCAAGCAAAGTAAAGTAAAGTAATTCGTCTTTATTTGTATAACACCAAATCATAACAAAGGTCATCTCAAGGCACTTTACATAGCAAGGTTTAGGACCTTGCAAAATATAAATATAATCAGAACTATGTAGAAAACCCAACAGTCCCACTTCAGCAAGCACGTAAGGTAACCGTGGATTGGAAAAACTCCCTTTAATGGAAGAAACCTCCAGCAGAACCAGGCTCATGGTGGGCGACCATCTGCCTCGGCCTGTTGGGGTTAGTGGACAGAGGAGAGAGAAAAGAACAGCAGGCAACAGAGATCAATACAACAACAAGGAGCAGCAGACGAGTCAAGTGCCCTGAGATGACTTATGTTGTGAATTGGCGCTATATAAATAAAGCTGAATTGAGTCACTGGGCAGCGGGTACACACAACTCCGAGGTTGAGGACACCTGCAGAAAGATAGAGAGAGAAAACATATTGGCATGAGCAAATGTGTCTGATGTGAGTTGGCTCACTGTTGCAACTGCACAGTTTTTGATACAAATTCTTGTGACACCTTTCACAGGTTCCATTCATGCCTAGCCTGCAGCCGGACGTCCAGCTTCCAGACATGGAATTTTGTGAAAGTAATAATTTTTTTTTCTGTTAAACTCCAGACTTGAGTTTCAACGGCTGAAACTGTTTTTTGAAACGTGTGTTTTCAGTTCATATTTAATTGTTTCTTTACACTAAAATAAAAGAATTCTAACTGAGATAAAGGTTAGTGTGGAAGTCAGTCCTTCCCCTGGATGTTTGGCGTTTAACAAAGTTACTGGGAGCAGCTTCATATTTAGTGCTTGTACTGATTATGGAACAAAATGTTTCCAACAACTGCAGCTGTAAGTTCTTCATATTAAATGAATGAATTGAAGTGCTTTACACTGCTTCTCACTTACCTGTTTACACTCACACATGATAGTGGAGCTGCCATCCAGCCGCCTGACACACTGAGGGAAACCTTGGCTCTGTGTCTTGCCCAAAGATCACCTGACAAGAGCCACAAGAAGAACTGAGTCTTTAAACTGAGCCATTTCAGCATTTCAACTCCCTTTATCCTTTGACTCATACAAGTTATCCTGACATGGAGAAAAATCTCTCTGCTGACTGTAGAGCAGCACAAATCCTGATGTAAGGATTTTCCCAACTGACTGAAAAGCGGGTTTGTGCCGAGCGCTGCTGTCGTCTCTGTGCCTGACTCTGTGGAACAGAGGAAAGACAAACAATGGGCGATGCCGCTGCAAAGTGGCCCCTCTGCTGAGCTGAAAAGAGGATTTGTTCTGTGGCTCGTTTGAAGAGCCGAGCGTCCAGACGTCCTCCCATGCTGCAGTTTTTCCAGGTCACTGGGTGCAAAGGGTCATGGAAAAGTAGAAGAGGAGACGCTTTTCTCTCCTTAGTCACAGCTCTCCTGCTTTGGGCTCTGGCTATGGTTCACATTAATATCATTAACTAATGATTAATTTGTTAGTTTTGTCAGTTATTAATGTGCTGATATTGTCATGGACTCATCTATGTGCTGTCTGATGGTGACTTTTGTGATACTAGGAAAACAGACATCTTTTGTCAGCACTGACATGACCAATGGTAGCCAAACGGTAACTGCTTGTTTGTCCATCTAATGATTATTGAGCCAGTTGAGTCAGTGTAGCTCAGCCTAAGCAATACGTGTACAGTGTGTAAAACCTGAAAAAGCAGCTGTGCGTCTGCTCGTTGGTTAAGCTAAGATTCAGAAACAGTTCTAAGCTTTATCATTACACAGTTGTTGTTGTAGTTCCACTACTACTGTATTTACTGTAAACCCAGGAGAGAAACATACATTTTAAGTCAACTCAGTGGTTTAATACTGAAACTGGGTTTTCCCACAGTTTACCAAATGGATGACCAAACTGTCAAATATTCTGTCACACAGCATCAGGGATTTGGAAACAATTTGGAAGATTTGCTGTAGATGTTCATTTGTTTGGGAGGGGTCTGTAAATTCACGTTAGGGAATCATGACATGATATTTTATTAGTACATGTACATTTACTTTGACACTGATCATCTTGTGATTGTTTCACTGTTTGGTCCAGATTCAACATTACATTACATTCCTGACTATTTTAACCTCCTCAAAAAATGAAACTTTTTGATGGTACATAATAACTGTTGACTCCACCTGAAGCCTCCAGTTTCAAATCAGAATTTGTGATGGCAATGATATTATATATCAGGCTTCAGTACTGATATTACTAATATTCAGTCTCATCAGGCTGCAGTGCTGGACCAGTGTCTTTTTATTTAGAATTCTTCTACTTTGTCCACATGTGTTTGTCCAACCACACCGTCACATCCTCTCAGCCAAGAGAAACCTAGCTGAGAAATGGGAAGTTAAGATTTCTTAACTTCATATCTCTGTATGCACCAGTGAGGTGCGCTTGTTTCCTTCTACTTGATGTCCCGGTCGGTAGGGCTGATTGGTTTGGAGGTGGAGAAGGGAAGAGAAGAATAAAAGCCCAGGAAAACATTGACCTGTAATCCTTTTGTTCCAATCACACCTGTTAGTCCTGGGAAGAGAGGGAGCAAAGTCACATTAAACATGTCGCTTAATGTGCAGCTAAATCAACATTTTATATGATGGAAAAACAATATGTTGGATCCTAAAGACAGTAGTTGAGGCTGATATGAAAGGTTCTTCTCCTGAGCTGCAGTTTTTCTGCTCCTCTGACTGCACTGGTCGTCACTGACTCTCACTGGTGATCATGATCAGATCTTCTCTTTCTCTTTCTCTGTTCTGCTTTCATGTCCCTGGGCTAGGTGCAGTGATACGGCTGAAATCAAACTCATGCTCCAACTATATCAAGCCCATTCCAGAGCACCTAAAACAGTCCTCAACAAATCCTTGTTTCCCCACTTTGATCCTAGCTGTTTTAGGAAATGATTAGAAAGGAAACATTCTGTTTGTGGCCTCTCTCTGCACATGTACGTATGTTCTTATGGGAAGAACTGGCATGGAGCTGACTGCCACAGTCAGACGGGTGAAGTGACTAATGGACAATTCCTACTTGTCCTCTTTTTTTAGCTTTGGAATTATTAGTGTGCATGATCCATGTGCCCAAAAATGCAGAAGTTGTCCAAATGTTTTTAAAGGCTGGAATCAGGAAGAAGGGTTTTTTTTCAGCAAATGTGCCACTGAGCAACTTTCATAGGATTGAAGAGTGAGTGCTATTTTTCAGTCAATTATCCGGTTTTTATAATCCATCCATACTGTCAGCACAGTCATTCGCAGTTCTTATATATTTCTCTGACAACGCAGAGACTGCACCTAAATTCATTGTACTTTGATTTATTGTCATTGTTACAATGACAATAAAGATATTCGGATTCGCATTTTGCTAGTGAGCTTGTAAGGATAGCTTAGCTAATGTTACAGCTCAGCTGTCGAGGTTAACAATAAAATGGAGCTACCAACACAAATACAATTTAATGCAGAAATGTTCAATTTTAAATAAATTTACAAAAAGAAAAATGGGAATAGATGGATATTTCAATTTCTGTTTTATTGCTTTGCTCGTGATTCTCTTCTTCAACTTTAATGAAATCTTATTTCTGCAACATACAGTGCTTCTGTATGTTTGACAATAGGGTTTCTCCAGTTATGTGGAAGGTATTTTCCTGTTTTAACATGACAGTGCTGCTGTGTACAATAAAGAAGTGGTGTGGAAGAAGCACTGGCCTCAGCCCTATCTAACACCTGTGGAAAAGGAACACTGACTGAAACATCAGTGCTGGACCTGAAACATCAGGTACAAAACCCACCCAGAAAAGTGTACTACAGAGGATGTACTTTACCAGGAGGTGTTTCCACGGTGACCCAGAAGGTGACCTGTTTCTGTTTGTGTCTCACATAGTCGTTCTGACTGAACACAGCCAGTGAAGACTCTGGACTGGAGCCTGTATCTGGGGCAGAGAGACAAATGTACACTGTCTGTATAGCAGTGAAGGAAGCTTTTTAAACTAAAAAATATAGAAATTTTCTGAAACTCAGCTTCCACTGTGATTTTCTGTAGATCCAAACCCACAGCACTGTTTCATTAACATTTTCATCATGCTGGTAGGTGTTTCTAGGTCGTACAAGGTCAGACTGTATTTAGGTCAGCGTGATGTGGATCACATATTTCTGTCAGAGGTAATTTCCATCTCACTGTCATGGTCATGATAGCTCTGTGGAAGTGCTGACTCAGTGTGTGTGTAGAGCGAGAGAGATTGTGTACTATATTCAAAATGGATAAAACAAGTTTTTCCGTCCATAATGTTTTGATATGGTCACTATTTGTTGTCCTTTTTTAATTACTACATATCATACAAATAATGTGACATTCTTCTCTGTACAGCAGAGTGTACACATTGGACACCCAGCTGAGGCAAAATTTATAGGAGTCAGACAGATAAAGTAGAAGAATGAAGACGGGGTTGGATGGGGATGGACAGTTCAGCCAGCAGGGTCAAACCTTTACCCACACACATACAAGTTTTGTTCCCATTTAAGTCCTAAGTAAAGTTTAATTTGTGTGTGTGTGTATGTGTGTGTGAGATCATACTTTTGTAGAAGTGGTTGCGGGCAAGCAGACAGGCTGGAGAGTTGACGCTGGTCATGGCGTGTTAGTTCTTCAGGGGGGTTGCTGACCTACAGGATCAACATCCTAAAAAGACAGAGACAGAGACACAGAGAGGTCACGACTCATGTCAAATACTAAAGTTATCTAATCTTATCACTCAAAGTGACTCACAAGCTCTGGAGTTGAAATGTTTCATGTCAGAAATATTTTCTCAAAATCAAGATCGGATAGTTTCAGCTCCAGTTCACTGGACCAGCTAACCCACTTGTCCTTTCCTCTTAGTAAAACGTGATGAAACAAATAAGCTAATACCCATGTTGTGGACAGGAAACACATCACAATGGAAAGAAAGCCGAGGAGATGGAAAAACAAACAGAGGAAATAACTGATTCCAGTCAATGCAATGTTTGTTCAACCTGTCACCTGGAACACTGATGCTATCATTCAATACCCTGTTTGTGTGCGTGTGTGTGTGTGTTTCACAGCATCACTGTAGTTTGTGTGTATGTTATGTCACTCTCCACTGCCGTCTGCACATTAAACATCCGCAGCATGGTGCTGCAGACGTTAAAGGAGCTGAGACTCCTCAAAAAATACAGCCCACTCTGGGCCTTTTTGTACTGAGCAGTCGAGATGGTTCAGAGTCACCTGAGCCATCTCTAACTATAAGCTTTATCAAAAAGGATGGGACAATAAGGTTCTTTGAGGTCTTTAACATATGATGGGGCCTGATCATTTAGTGTTTTATAAATTAGGAGAAGAATTTTAAATTATATGAAGAAGAAATCATCTTGCTTGTTAATTCCAGTCAGAACTCTGGCTGCAGCATTCTGGATTAACTTGGTGCTTTTGAGTGAGTTATTGGAACATCCTTCTCAATTTTCAATTAAATTCAGTTTAATTTATATAGTGCCAATTGACAACAAAAGTCATCCTAAGGCACTTTACAAAGAGGAAGAGGGACAATGAGGAAGAAGTAGGACTACAGGCAGTAATGCATTACAGTAGTCCAGTCTAGAAGTAATAAATGCATGGATTAGTTTCTCAGCATCACTTTGAGACAGAATGCTTCTAATTTTAGCAATATTTCTAAACTGGAAGGACATAAAGTGGAAGGACATAAAGTAAAGTAAAGTAAAGACGTTCTAGATATTTGTTTTATGTAGGAGGTAAAGGAGATATTCTGATCAAAGAAAACTAAAATATTCTTTACAGTAGCACTTGAGGCCAGAGCTAGGGTAGTAATCTGACTAAATAACATGTCTCTGGGGTTTTAAAAAATTAGTTTTGGTGTATTGTGTCAATATGGGAAACATCACAACATAGGAAAAACCCTCCAACCCTGCAGCTCAGAATGCCCGTGTTTTTTTTGTTTTGATAGTTAAAGCTCCAGTTTGTAACTTTTTTAGAAATATGCTTCAAAGCCTCTGTGAACCAGAGTCATTCAGCAGGAGAGCAGAGATCTTTACTTCTAAAGGTTCTGGAGACAGGCTCACCCTTCTGGGAGGCATCAGAGTTAGGTTTAGGATTAGTCACTGTTCCTATGCATCTAATTGCCATTGTTTTGAAGGCATCATTGGAACATGACATCATACATCTACTACTCAGCTGACAGCAACATATTAACAGCAACACACCAGGATCTCTGCAGAAGGACAGAAATTGTGTCCAGTTGTGCTTGTGATGGGATGTTAAAGTCAACAACCCAAGGACTGCATGTGTTTGTGTTTGTTCAAGGTCTTGCTTGTCCTCGTCCTCATTTACATTTCATGTCAATTCAAACGGGTCATCAGTGTAGCACTCTTAGCTTAAGATAAAATTTACTTTTTCTGGTAACACAAGCTCCCAAAATATTTGTTTTTGTGTGGGAATCTAAGCTTGTGTCTGGAGACAGTTTACATGGAAGCAGTTGGTCATTTATTTTTATAGATAAGATGAGTTTGTTGTCCAGGGATCAGGGTTTGCTGCTAAATGGGCTGATTTCTTCACTGGCCTCTTTTTGATTCTCAGCTGTCTCTCTCAAAGTTTGTGATTTTAACTGATACTGTGAGATATCATATCATATCATATGTGGGGGGTTATTCATAAACATACAATGATGTTAAGGTGTAAATACCATCAAATAGAAATTGTGAACCTTCATATCATATTCATCTTTTGACCTTACATATCTTCAGTGCACAGCAAACACAAAAGTGGATTTTCCAGATCTCCCCTACAGTCTGTAAGTACACATGTAGTGTTGTGTTGCCTCTGTACAGTGTGGACGTTCATGTTGTCAGTATATGCATAATTAGTCATGCAGCAGCAGCAGATTCATTCTGATAAAAACTAGTGAATATTGAAATGTACAGCAGGTCACAAGCTTTGTGATCACAATCAGTTAAACAGCAGATTTTCTGGTAGAGAGGGAAATAAAAATGAAGCAAATCTGAACAGGAAAACTGAAAGATGCACAGTATGACAGGATGAGTCAAACATTAGAAAACGGGGACATGACCTAAAGCATTTCTTGTGTAACTATATTTTCCTTTCTGCTGCTTCTCTGTATAAGGGAAACCTAAACACGGGTTATATAAGCTGCTCTGTCAGAGCCATGTAGGGAAAAGGTTGAGGCCGCCCACTGTAGTTTCATCCTACTACAGTCGCTCTCTCGCTCACGCTCTCTCATACTGTATGTATACATCTCACATATTTGCGCAAACAGATGCAGAGCAAGATTAGATCAGTGACCTACTTAAAAAAGGAACTAAGGAAATAAAGGTGTTTCTTTATTTTAAACAATCTTTCTTTATTCACTTGCTGCATCCGTCAGTGGGTGTGAATGAAAACTTCAGCCGAATAGAACAACTGAAGTTTTCTGAACAGAACGAAAGCAAGAAGAAACAGCAAGGAAGGGAACGGGTAAAGATAAAAAAGGAAAGGAGGAAGGAAAGAAGGTAAAAAGGGAAAGAAAGGAAGGCTTGAGGAAAGAAATAAACAAAGAAAGAAATAATCCAGATGTACAAGGAAACAAAGAAAAGACTGGAAGAAGAAAGAAAAAAGATTATTGAATAAGGGCAACGAAAGGAGGAAGCTAAGGAGAAAACTAAAAGAAAAGAAAAAATAAAGACGGAAGGAAAAAACAAGAAAAAAAACATGAGGAAAAACATTAGAAAACAAGGAATGTACAAAGGAAAGCTTGTGTGAGGTAAGGAAAGAAGGAAGCACTAAAACCCTAATAAGGAAGAAGTAAAATGAAGAAACATGAGCAGGAAGGAAACAACCGCTGAAAGAAAGACATATGAGAAAGAAGGAAAAGAAATACAAGACGGAAAAATATGTGAAAGATACTGTGCACGCTAAATGGTTGACTGATGGTAAGGACCCACCTGGAATGTACTCCTCAGCCCTCAGATTAGTGAAGCAGCCTAAAGACCTGGTCTGGAGCTCTGCACAGTCCTGAAGATTAGAACCAAACATGCAGGAAATGAACGGAACATCTGCAGGTTCCCCTCTAACAGGAGTGACGCTGCAGTTTTGGGTTTCAACTGCAGCATAGGAGCTGCAGCTTCTTATTTTAGCTCTGCTGTGACCCAAATTTGCAATCAATGTAGATGAGAGGTCACAGTGATGTAAGTGTAGGATTTTCCTTCACGAGTCACAAAATGCAAGTCTGATCCCCCACATTCTGTTTCTTTATCTTTTCTCTTTTTCTTTTACCTTAACATTCACATAATTGACTCTGCTCAGCAGTGCTCTGTGACATTAACCAACATTCAGCCTTCAGAACAATTGCTCTCTGTTTTGGCAGATTAAAAAATAAATCAACATTAGGTTCAGAAGCCACCACTTTTCCAGGGTCGGGTCACGGGGGCAGCAGCCTAAGTAGGGAAGCCGAGACATCCCTGCCTCCGGCCACATCTTCTAGCTCTTCTGAGGGAACCTTGAGGTGTTCACAGGCCAGCCGGGAGATATAATACCTCCAGCGTGTCCTGGGTCTGCCCTGGAGCCTTCACCCAGTGAGACATACCTGGAATACCTCAACAGGAAGGTGCTCAGGAGGCATCCTGACTAGATGCTTAAACCACCTCAACTGACTGAGTGGAGTAACAGCGACTCCCAGATGACTGACCTCCTCACTCTATCTCTAAGGGAAAGTCCATAACCCTGCAGAGAAAATTAATTTTGACCTCTTATATCCACAATCTTGCTCTTTTGGTCACTACCCAGAGCTTGTGGCCATAGGTGGGGGTAGGAATGTAGATCGACTGGTAAATTGACAACCATTCTTTCCTCACTCATGAACAAGACCCCAAGAAACTTGAACTCCTCCCCCTGAGGCAGTAATTTGTCCCCAGTGCAGAGAGAGCATTCCATCCTTTTCCGGCTGAGAACCATGGCCTTGAATTTAGAGGTACTGATTCTCATTCACACTCAGCTGCGAACCACTCCAGTAAGAGCTGGTAGTCACTGTTCGATGAAGCAAACAGAACCACATCATCCACAAAAAAGGAGAGTTGAGCTTCTGAAGTCACCAAACGGAACAAAGCCCAAGATTCACCACCAGCCTGTTCACGTTTCTAATAAGTTTTCTCTGTTCAGCGCCACACCTGCTGAGAAACCCACTCTGATTATTGCTCCATAGTCAGAAATGTGAAGCTAGAGACGTCAGCGACCATAGTCAAGTGTATTCCCGGGGCCAGAGCGGGTGACATCGAATCTTACTTGAAGCTCCTGTCTAAGGATAAACGTAAATATGGTAAGATTATAATTCACGCAGGAGGTAATGACACCCGATTACGCCAGTCCGAGGTCACTAAAATTAATGTAGCATCGCCACAGGCTTTTAAAGTAGCTGTAGTAAAACCTCTACTAAAGAAACCTACTCGGGATCCAGGGGATTCAGCTAATTATAGACCAATATCGAATCTGCCCTTTATGTCTAAAATCCTTGAAAAGGTAGTTTCAAAGCAGCTCTGTGACCACCTGCGCATGAATGATCTGTATAAAGTTTTCAGTCAGGATTTAGAGTACATCATAGTACAGAAACGGCACTTGTTAAAGTTACCAATGATCTTCTCTTAGCTTCAGACCAAAGGCTTCTCTCTATACTGGTATTGTTAGATCTTAGTGCTGCATTCGACACTATAGATCATAACATTCTATTACATAGACTGGAACATGCCATTGTGATAAAAGGAACAGCACTAAGCTGGTTTAAATCCTATCTATCAGATAGATCATAATTTGTTCATGTTAATGTTAAGTGAATCTTCCATGCACGCATATGTTAGAGTTCCACAGGGTTCTGTGCTTGGACCAATTCTGTTTTCATTATACATGACTCCCTTAGGCAATATTATAAGGAAACACTTGCTATACAGATGATACACAATTATATTTATCTATGAAACCAGATGAAACCAATCATTTAGGCAAACCTCAATTGTGTTTAAGAGACATAAAGGCCTGGATGTCCTGTAATTTTCTACTCCTTAATTCAGACAAAACTGAAGTTATTATATTTGGAGCCAAAAATCTCAGAGACATGGTAACCAGTCAGATTACTACACTAGATGACTTTACATTGGCCTCAAGTACTACTGTGAGGGATCTTGGAGTCATCTTTGACCAAGATATATCATTTACTCCCTACATAAAAGAAATATCTAGAACGTCCTTCTTCCATGTGAGGAATATTTCTAAAATTAGGAGCATCCTGTCTCAAAGTGAATCCAGAATGCTGCAGCCAGAGTATCTCTGTGAAAATTCTCAGTCATCCAGGTAAAGTTGTCTGAGGATTGAGTCATGGCAACTGGACTTCTTTCTTCCAAGTAGAGACTTTTCGTTCTGCATCCACAGAACTTTA
>JAUYWH010000025.1:22627711-22644783 GCA_034779795.1 Ctenopoma multispine
AACCTTACACTGTAAAGTGCCCTGAGATGACTTATGTTGTGAATTGGCGCTATATAAATAAAGCTGAATTTAATTGATTTGAATAAATTCATTAGTCTGTAACGGGTCAAAAGTTGAGTAAAGTGCTAATTATTATTTTTTTTTTTTTTTACACTGAGAAAGTGGTTGGAGCTGGTGGTGGGAATAGAATGTATAGGATTGAACCCCGTTCAACTTTGTGACTCCTTTGTGTGGTTTGGTTTAGGCAAGAATATTTTGTGACTTGTCATTTATGTTAACTGTCAACATATCCTCATTATGTTAATACAAACTGCAATCCAGTTTACTAAAAAAAACATACTAGTGGTTGTAGTAGAAATAAGGAGACACAATTTATTGTCTATTAATCAATTAATTGTTTCAGCAATACTTTTCCCTTATGTTTCTAGATAAAATAGTTTGCTGCTACATTAAATCCAGTACTCTGAACAGATCACTAAAAGAAAATGACTTTATGCACATTGAGCTGAAATTGATGTTTCCTCTGTGCCATATTGATCTCTCTGAGTTCAGATGGAATGTGGAGCTTACCTATCTATTATGATTAATGATAAAATACCACTTTTGATGATCTTGATGGCAACATTAATATGGTTTTTCCACCGGCCCCGGTAAACATCAGCAAAGTAGCCGCTGCCCAGCTCCTCCTCCAGGGTGAACTCTTCTTTGGGGAGTTCCCACTCATCTACTGTAAAATGACTTAAATCTGTGGTGTTGGGCTTGATCTACAGAGGAAACACAGATGACACAAATGCAATCCAAACTGTACATTCTCATCCATGTACACAATATTTCAATAGGTATTATGTGTACATTCCACACTAACTTATCTCAGAATCAAAATTGACATATAAAAATATATCTTTGTCAGGTTCACTCAACAGAAAAAAACATCCTAAAGTGCACTGATGTCGACTCAAGTCTGTCTTTAGTGTTAAAGTCAATAGTCTGGTGCCCATATGTAGGCTACATCTCTAGATTCTACTCATCATGTTGGAGCTGAGAGGAGGATGCTGTCTAAACTCCTCTCAATCCTGGACAATACATCCCACCCACAAACTGAGTATTTACTATTTGTGTTGGTGTTAATCTTTTCTGTTCTTTCTTTACTTTACTTGGCAGACGCTTTTATCCAAAACGAGTGTCTCTCAGTCCTCTCAGGGACACACCTGGTGGCGGATGGGCTAGGAGTCAGGCTGGGTCAGTCTGACGCTTAACCCGTTGAGCAACCAGGCCGCTTTCTTTCTTTCTTACTTTCTTTCGTTCTTTCTTTCATCTGTTTAAACGGAGCTGCTGTAACATGCCAAAATAATTTCCCTCTGGGATTAATAAAGTGTTTTGAATCTTGAAGAAGAAAGTCAGTATTTGAACTACTGTAACTTTGTCTAGTCATGCTTGAGCCAAAGTTCTCTTTCCCACCTCCAGTTGGTTCAAAATATATTAGATAGTCCAGTTGTGATGAAGGAATCAGCTATTATATCATTTAGTTAGGCTATCATGATGGAAATTAAGTAGTGTTATTTTTACTAACAACAGCTCCCCTGCTGACACCTAGCCAATTGGTTTCAATTTCAGCATTGTTAAACATCATCTTTATGAGAGCAGACAGGACATAGTCTACTCTGCAGTCATCACAAAGGTAATTACACGCACAAGTTTGAACAACATATCGAAGTGGT
Organism: Ctenopoma multispine; assembly: GCA_034779795.1. Taxonomy (NCBI): domain Eukaryota; kingdom Metazoa; phylum Chordata; class Actinopteri; order Anabantiformes; family Anabantidae; genus Ctenopoma; species Ctenopoma multispine. The sequence continues at coordinate 22,629,430 of JAUYWH010000025.1, forward strand.
TGATGTTATGACAATGAGATTGTGATGATTTGTTAAAATAGTAACATGAAATAAATAACCTGATCACTACACAACTACAGATAAATCATATTTATATCTTTATTTGTTGCAGTACAGTGTGAGGAAATATCTGCAAAAGTGCCTGATAAAAAGTGGTAGAAACTCAGTTATAATAATAGAAAATAAAGTATAGATAAATATTACTAATAGAAGTACCCCTTCAAATTGGTTGCCAAACTCTGTCCTTAAGCCCCAGTTGATTCAGATAATCAGCAGTGTGTAGGGTAGGGATAGCTAGAAAGCAAGCAGGGCGGTGGAGCTTGAGGACTGGGTTTGGGAGCCATAGATTTAGGCAGTGAAGAGTGTGATCCTGTATGTGGTCACATGACTTTCTAGTGTGCAGTGTTGCCATTTCAGCATCTGTGTTGCAAGATTTAGTGATATTTCAGACCCATTTAGCAAATTTATTTCAATAGTGACTTTTTTGCTAGACATGAACTATTGTGTTGCTAAATGTTATCAGTGAAGGTTATCTTCTATGACTCCTTCATTGCCTGTGTTCAGTGTGTGTGGTAGCACAGCAGCACCTTCACATGACCAGTCCACAGCCAGATAAGATGTTTAAATACCATTTTTTGATCCTGTAAGCAGCTACTTTGTTTTGCTTAAAGCAACATTTAACTTATCTCATCAAAGTACATTGATAGACCTGTAGATTATAGTACTTGATAATCAAGACTAGACTCACAATCCAATTTATAATATTATTAATAATAATTAAATAAATAATTAAACCCCCTGGGGAATTAGAAGGCACCAGAGGTTTGGGGTTCAATGCTTTGTCCAGGAACACTTTAACATGTGGCCAGGAATTGGGGTAACCAGGAATCTAAGCACCAACCTTCAGGTTTGTAGATGACTGCCCTACCAACGGACCACTGTCGACCTATAATTATATTGTCACTGCAAATCGCAGTAATAATAATAATAACAATAACAATATGTCTTTGTCACAAAACAGTGGAGCACTAGTTTAAGGGTATATAGCACTAGTTTAAGACATATATATATATATATATATATATATATATGTATATATATATATATACAAATATATATATATATATATATGTATATATATATAGATGCACTTTTCATATGACCAGAAATGAAGAGGGAAAAAGACAGAACCACAAGCAACATAGCCTGACCTACCCTCTTGCAGGGATTTCTCAGTTTGCCGATGGTGCTCAGGTTGTTCATGCAGTAGTGCTCCACCAGGTCTATCAGAGAGCTGAAGTGGTGGCTGTGCTCCACGTGAAAGTTACTCTCATTTGTTTGGAGGATTTTAAAATGCCTCACCCGATTGCTTGATTTCACTGCAGAAAGATTCACACAAGCACACAAACTTAGAAATGCACGGAAGTAGTTCTGTTAAGTGGTTGAAAATTCAAAATAAATGTAATGATGAAACATATCTGGACAAATTTAACTTGAAATGAAATCTAACAACTACTGAGGATTGTTTTTTTGGATACAGTTTAGGGATACTTTTTGAGATTAAAATGAGTCAAGATAAAGATGACCAAACGGCAGATTGCTGCTGTAACCAAAACCAAGACCTAAGAAAACACCAGCTAATGTTCTCCAATTAAATCACATTTCAGTGTGTGTATGTAAAGATCATTTTAGGGTCTTGGGTTTTTTGTTGGCAAGATGGCCTTTTGACACTTTTATTTAAAGTGACTTACAAATGACATATTAAGCAAGTATCAAATCTAAGTCAGGGTATAGATGGAGGATCAAAGACAAAAAATGTTTTGGTTTCTTAGCATCTAAGTGCCCGACAGGTGAGAAACCTTTTGTAAGCGCACAGGATGTTAACAGGAGTGAGACTGCTGAGGAAGCAGTTTGGCATAGGGCAGAGAGTGAGAGGGGTTGTAGAGGATGCTCAGGTAGGAAGGTGTCGCTGAGTTGATCACTCTGTACTGTAGGTAAGTGTCAGAGCTTTGAAGCTAATGTGGACATCTGATGTTGAAGTGAGTGCAGAGATATGAATAATGGTATCCTTGGTTTACACGTTTATTTTTCTCTTTCTCTGAAGTGAAACTACCTCTTTCCTCAGTCTACAGTACTTGAATAATCCACTAATCCTCTTTCAGGGCTCCCTCTACCCCCTCCCCTACTTAACTTGCCTGAAAGAACGTTTCCAATGCTATCTTTGTCACTGTTTCGAATAAGGAAAGCTCCATCTTCATTTCCTGGACCCAGCAGGTTGCATTGGGCCTCAAAGCGGTTCATTGTCCCAAAATACCACCTGCATCAAGAAACAAACAACTAATTAAAGTCATTAATAGGACATACATGGATTCTACTTTTTGATTCTGACATGATATACGTCAGAAACAAAAATAACTACACAATGCTATACTAAATAAATCATGTGACTTTTGAGTCAGGTAGATAAAACAATATTTTTGAACAAATTGTAATTACTACTAATCTTATTGGTGTTGTACCAGTGTGGCTCAGATGTTTAACTGGATGTCAAATGATAACAAATAACTACAACATGATAAGATAATAATAATAAGGAGCAACTAAATAATCAGCAGTGTGAGGCACCTGCTGCCATGTGGGAATAACCACACTTTACACACTTCCCATTTTGTTTAAGCAGTAAATGGAGACAGAGACGAAACAGGTGGTGTGGCTGTGTCTTCACGTATTTGTGCATCACTGACGACGTACACAGACAGGGCACTGACATTATGAAAGATGTAAGTGTCTTATTTACAGCTGAGAGATGAGGTAGATTTACAATTGACAACAGGAAGTGACATGTTATGAAAATGTTGTTCAGGTGTCACAGCAGCAAAGTAAAATTACAATCAACAGTCTGAAAACAGAATAAATATACTATAGAAAATGGTAAAGAAATACAGATGTGAGATGGTGAGATGCAGCAGATAACAACGTGTGTTACACCATCAGAGACAACAATGACACCTGCTGACAGTTGACAGGTGCCTTAAGCTCTGCATTCAAGCAAACCAGTTTGCAAACATGAGACAGCCTGCATCAGTGTTCCTCCACACACCCAGGGTGGAACAGTTGAAAACCATTCCAGTGAGGTTCTGAGTGATATCCGCTTCTTGGTCAGTGCCAGTGAGTAGTCCATTACATTTCGGTTAGCATGTCAGTGGTAATTCCCACTGTGTTTAAGCATTGAGCTAATAGACTTGTCAATAAATTGTCATGTTCCTGATAGCTGCCAGGAGTTACTTCAGCTGTATTTAACATATCTGATTTCATGTCCTCTTCATGTGTCTCTCAGCTTTCTAGTTCTGTCATTAGGAAAGTCACAAATAAACAGGCTGACCTAAAACAGATGGAAATTGTGTCTTGATTTACAGACGGTATTAATAAAAGTCCACATTTTGAGATGATAAGTCTAAATGATATTAGATCAAGTCACATTTTATCCCCCATGTCCAGCCCATTCAGGACTCTCTGCTGACGCCCCTAGGTCTCGTTGTTATGAAGTTGAGAAGAGAAGGAAAGAGGTAAGTTAAAGAGCAGGTGGTTTTTAAAAGTCCACTCACGGTTGCATTTCCAGAGACTCAGCTCTGGCCAGGTAGTTACTGGGCACTATCCCTGTAGCTAGGACGCGCCCGTTCTTGGCGATCTTCCGTGCGGTCCACCAGTCCCCGCTGCGGTTGGTAACGCTGAACAGATCCCCCTCCTGGAACGACAGCTCGTCCTCGTGTCGGCCTTCAAACGCCCACATCGCCGTGTAGATGGAGCCGCTCTCGGACACTTTCTCCTGCTGTACGGAGCCCGGCCTCCGTCGGATCTCACCACCAGCAGCGTCACTGCTGCCGTCTCCTCCACTGACAACATATTCTGCTCCTGTCGCTCCTCCGTCAGGAGAACTCTTTTTGTCACCGAAAATCCTCTGAAATAGTGTTTCCAGACATGGGCAGGTTCTGCGCAGATAATCACCCATGGATGACCACAAACAGTCCCTACTTGGAGACGCGATATCCCGCTTGGGACTTTGTGAGCGTCAGCTGACTACACCTGTCCGACGGGTGGAGAGGATGGAGCGCCAGGAATCTTCGCGATGTCAGGAGAGAATGTGCTGCTGCTGCTGTGACTCAGTGTTGTACTCAAAGGACTGACAACTTCCTTATGCCAGGCAGTAATAAAAGACATGGAGACCCCGCCTATGGTCAAACAGACACAGAACTTACTTCTGCTGCCACAGTGACTGTGAAATAGATCAAGGATGGTAGGCAGTAACTATAGACCTAATAGCTCCAGCTTGGTTTTGGTGGAACAGTGTGCAGCTAAAGCCCTGGGCTGTTTTTCACTCTTACTTTGCCTCTGAGCTCAGCTATAATAATGTTGACACAGACATAGAGGTATTCATTTAACTACATTTTATGACTTATGTAGTTTGCAGTATAGTGTTGAACTACTTCATTATGTTGACGGGTAAAGTAACAAACATAGAGTTGAATTAACACCCCTCATTTTAGTATCTCTAAAACACTAGCCAGAAAGGATACAGTATATGTAAAGAGATGTATGTCATCTGTCTGTGCAGTTGTGTGACTTTTGTTATTCTTCATATACTATTGTTGCACAATAACAGAATCTGGGACACATCAGGTCTTTACACTGCTGATCAGAAAACTATATATAAGGAAATATACAGTAGAAAGTGTCCGGATACTTTAATAACTGGAGGGAAACAAGCTCTAAATGCACTGAAGAAGACAATGTGTGCCTGTTGATAGGTAGCTTACAGTTAATCTCCAGTTAGCCAAATAAACCCACGATTCAATGGTAAAGTTTGTGTGAGTGATACATGACAAAAGTGTGCTTTGCTTTTACTCTAAACTCACTTTAATATGGAATATTATATGCTCAATGATGCTGAAAACCAGGTGAAATAGATTCATTATTGGACAAATTTTACCTAGCAGGAAACATTGTTCCCCAACTGAAAATACAAATGTCAGAAAAACAGAAATATTAGTTTAGAATTGATTAATTATGCATAAAAGGTTAACCATTTACCCATGGTTATACATGTGCATCACTAGAACCCTTCCTGAGGTGTATCAACTAAATTCTAAATGTACACTTATTCTCAAGTATTCATCAGATGTAGCATATACATGGTGTAAATGCAAACTGCACATTCAGTACACAGACACTATACACATAATGCATAAAGGAGGCCTCAGGGTTACCATGTAAACACTATGTCCTGAATGTAAAGATCCTTTAAACCAGGTGTGCACAATGCAGGTCTTTGATGGCTGCTAACCTGCTTGTTTCTAAACTGTCCTTACCTTATCTGCTCTTGTTTATCGTCGTCGATGTATTCAGCTAATCAGATGTTGAAGGATACCAATTTCCCCAGCTCCTCCCTCATCAAAGATGGAGGCAGGGCAGGCATAGGGTACATACCAATTCCTTTAATTTATCATTTCTCATTCATACTGGAAGCTGTTCAGCTCCTCCATTGTGAAGGACATCACAAAGTCTCTGATTTCCCTCTGTTAGGTGCAAGGATCAAGGATTGAGGAACAATCAGTTAAGGGAATTGGGATCCACATATAGATGCAATTAAGGGAACTGGGATTTACTCATAGTTGGTGCCCTACCACTACTTTAAAGCAATCAAGAACAGCTATTTGTAGTCACACAGTTCTAGAACTGTGCCTTTTATGTTCAGAAATGTTAATGTGTGAGATCATAACTAAAATCACAATTGGAGCCAGGGATCAAAAGGGTTCTTGGACAAGGCACCAAAACCCGCAGCTCACAGGTTTAATATTTCTACTACAACAGTAATCTTAACAGCTTCTTTCAGGAGGTTCCTGTGAATGCATATATTATATGATAGGTAGGTAGGGGGATAATGACACTGTCAATCCTGTAAAGTTGAATTAAAATCTTGTGACTTGAGCCTTTGATTCATCTTGACAGTAAAAACCAGAGCAGACATTAAAACCACAAAATAGTAATAAAGTGAATGAGGACATAAAAAATCAAACCATCACCTGAGCATTCTACCTTTAAGAAGAGGTGGAAGTTTACACAGCCAGGCTCTAGTTTTTGGAATACATAGCATACCAAGTTAATTATGCATTCATTGACTGATCGTACTATTGCCGCTTCCAGGATCTCTAACCTGGGAGAACAGGTTAGCACATGAGTCACATGAATGTAAACTGTTCAAAAGCAGGCTGAGAAACTCAAATATAGTTTGACTATCAAGCTATGTGCACAGTACATTGTTGCTCCAGTTGTACCACATTTTAAAGTTGGAAACCCATACGATCGTATGTAGTCCTGTGAGCAGATAAAAATGTACCTGCATTACATTTTTAAGTAAATGGCCTGAGCTCCCGACTAGCACTGGAATGACTGTAAAGTGGAGACTCATCATATGGAAAATGTTTGCTTGATGTCTTTAGAGATTTTCTCAGTAGCAACAAGACTCACCTGGAAGATACCAATTCATGTAGTCTTCCCCCATTTCACCCTCATCTGAAATGGTATCTTCCAGCTTGTGATTGACAGAACACACCCACATCCATCCATTTTCTTAGCCGCTTGTCTTTGTGAGGGTCGTGGGAGTGCTGGAGCCTATCCCGGGCGTATTTCACAGTCACGTTGCCTTGAACATTCAGAAATTCACTTTCTTAAACTCTATTCTGATTTCTGTTATACTTCTACTGCCTGTGCAAAAGTGGTTATCTATGTAGATGACTTTCTGTTGGGAGAGATAGATTATTGCCATCATATGCCCCAAATAAACTGACCAGCTGCTGCACACCCACTCGCAAAGAGGCTATGAAGACCTGCTTAGTGGTGATGCCATCTGGTGTGTTATTTGTTTGTGGGTATGTAGTACATTCCCATTAGTTTCATTCCAGCGTCACTCAGCTATACGCAGGGCAGAAAGTTAAAGTTGCAGTGGTTATGTTTGCTCTTAAATATTAATGGCCAGTGTGTAATATAAGGGGGGACACTGGGAAATCAGTCAATTTGTAGTTCACAAGCATGGTGTATTCATTTTGAAGCACAGTTTCTTTCTGAGCTAGTCTTTACCCAGGAACAAAAAACTTAAGACAGGTAGCACAGACAGATAGACGTAGAGTAAGCCAGGAGTAGGCTTTACAAGCCCCAGGGGGTGGCTAACCCAAGGGCCACTGTCCTGCTTGTTTTCCAACCATCCCTGCACTTACAGCTTTCAGTTGACAGAGCACACTTGATGAAGTACTGCCCCTGATGAATCAGAACTGGGTAGGGCAGGAATAGTTGGAACCCAGAAAGGGCAGTGGCCCTCAACAGCCAGGGTTGGGCAGCCCTGCCTCAATCTGTACTAGAACACATTCATAAACATGACTTAATTAGTTTTAGACTATTGAGTCCTGGAGTGAAATAAATAAGACTAAATAAGAACACTTTGGTTGACTAGATCACTAGATTAAGAATGAGCACATGCTGTGGTCTAACGGTGCTCACAAAAACCCAAAATAGAATAAAAATAGAACACCTTTTACTAGTGTGATGTAAGCAGCATCTTCTATGTTCATAGAATTGCATTTTACAGTTGACTTGGCCAGCAGCATTAGAAAAACGTGATGTAAAGACTCCTTAGTTCACAAATGGCCCTGCAGATTTTGTGAACCCACAGTTGCTTCACTAGCTCCACACAATTTACCAGTTCCACAGAACTTGGAGACAAAGAGGAACGCCCAGGCTGAAACAGCAATATGACCATCTTAAAGGGGGATTTTAATGTGGGAACAGGCTTAAGCCTTGTCTGTGAAACTGCCCTTAGTGTCTGGTAGTGACACTACTCCATATAAAAATCTGTCCCTCAGATTCCCTAAAATTACTGTCATTCAGTGGCAGTGATTCTCTCACTGCAGACCTCTCCATCTACACATATAAATAACTGATAACAAAGTGTTTTAGGTTTAACTCAGGTAGCCTATCTACATCACATTTTACAGTAGTTTCAGCTCACATTCTTAACATTCATAGTCAAGTCAAACAAGTGGATTCTTTGTGAGCACAGGGCAAAGCAGACGCTATGATAAAAAGCACACACATTTCAAAACAATACTTAAAAACTTTATTTTTCTTACTACACGTGTTTGGTACCTGATGGAACACAGCCACACAAAGGTCACTCTTGTGATTTGGTGATTATGGCTCAAGTTTCCTGGTCTTGGCTTTTTCTGCTGTGAATGTCATGCGTAAAGACCAAAGTGGCATTGTTCTCAATTTGCATTGCATTGCAATATTAAAGAAAAATTTTGTTGTGCAAAATCCCACTCCTCAAACATCCTAAAAATGTGTTTTCTGGATGTGGCTGATACACTGTGTAGGTATTTCTGCATAAGTTCTTTCCAGTCCATAGTTCGTAGTCCATTTTGTGTATAGACTCAGAGTCAGTGATTTAAGTGCAGAAACTCTAGATAGTAACTGGCCTTTACTGTGGGCCTGTAAAAGAGTTTTGATAACTAAAGGCTTGTACTCATGGCACTATCCTTTCAAGCGATGGCCCATGTTTTCACAGGAGGATAAAAACAGTTCCCATACTATTCTAGATAAACTGGTACAGAGAGGTGTTACCTATATAACATGTTGCCAACACCCAAATCCCCGTAACACAATACTTTATTCTTGTGGGTTAATAACAGATCTAACAGTGTATGGCCACGCTATGGGTCCTGTGAGAAAACTGGTGGGTGGATAAAAAATACACAGAAAAGACACTTAGCTACATTTAATGAGAGAAAAATGTAAAGTTTGTCCTGAGCGTGGCGCTAAACTAAAAGTCATTTTATCACATAAATCAAAGGGGTTATCCTCTTAATATTGACTTGTTCAGAACCTCATCGACTCATATATCATAGCCTCTGCTGTTCTGTGAGATCAGTGCTGACATGATTGTTGCATCACAGCATCAGTTCAACATTTCAGGGAATGTACTTATACCCATCCTTGTATAAGAGATATAAAAAAATGGATACCACTCATGTCTGTATGCTTAATTCGGAGCTACAGTCACAAAGTTTAGTTCAGTTTGCGGCCTGGTAGCTCAATGGGATAAGCATCAGACTGGGATGCAGACTCCCAGCCCAGCCCATCCCCCATACCAGGTGTGTCCTTGAGCGAGACACTCCGTGCTAGCTTTGGATAAAAGCGTCCGCCAAGCAAAGTAAAGTTTACTGTTGATGTGGCATTTAATGCGTTCATGTTAGAAAAATGGGAAGGATTTTACAGTGTTCATGCAATGATCCGGAATGGAGGTTGTCCATTATACTGCTTAACTAGCTAAAATATTATTGGGTTAGCTGCATACCACCATATTTGTGGTTGTTACAATATACAGTATATTCCAGCTAAATTAAGTGTAAAGATGCTACATATACAGTGCGGTGAAAAAAGTATTTGTCCCCTTTTTTTGCATATTTGTCAAAGTTAAATGATTCAGATCTTTGAACTAATTTTAATATTACACAAAGATAATCCAAGTAAAGGCAGTTTTTAAATGATGAATTTACTTATTTAGTAACATTACTACATACTTTTTCACAGCACAGTTATATTTTAATTATATTTTTATTAGTTAGTAGTTATAAAATAAAAATTATGTAACTTCCATTGATGGTGGTTTTATAGCCCTATATGAACCCCTTATGTTAACACTTCTACAATTCATTCTGGCAAGTGGGAGATATTGTAATTGTCAGAAAAGTGGAGGCTGACAATGTTTATTACCACTTTGCTCTTCACAGTAATATTTTAAACAATATGACATGAATGCAGTGTGTGTGCACAGCTGCTGGTCATCAAGAAAATGCTGTGGTTAACACTGGTGACCTGACATTAGATAGAGCTTACTGATTAACAAGCACTTTTTTTCTACTTCTGAGTCAGGTTAGCTGTTTCCACCTGCTTCCAGGCTTAAGCTAATAGGTCCCAGGCTCCATAGTTCTTATTGAGAGAGACAGAAAGTGGTATCTAGCTTCTCATTCAAAACAGTGTAAAAAGTAGAAGTAGCAATATCTGGGGTTGAAATTGAAGAATGCAACCTTCTAAGCATCCACCTCACCCCCCATTTCCAAGCATTGGACAGCCTAAGGTTGAGGCTGTTGTCCACCAATTGTAGGGTTGGTAATTTGATTCCTGGCTCTTCCTGTCCTATGTTAAAGTGTCCTTTACACTGAACCCCACAACGCCCCCCTGTGAGTACCCATAAGGTAGAAAAGCGCTATATAAGTGCAGACCATTTACAGTTTCTACGACTCTATCAACAAGTGATGAGATTACTTTAGATAGCTACACACTCTACACTCACTGGCCACCTTATTAGATCCCTTCATTTATGTAAATAGTGGGTGAAAACATTAAAAACACTTCTAAATATAACACACTCCTGTAAGACTCTGCCACCGTAATAGTCTCACAGTTTCAACAGAACCTGAAACATTTTATCATTGTAAACGTAGAATGCATGGCAGAGCTACTGTTTTGGATTGTATTAGATTGTTCAGGTGTACCTAATTAAGTGGCCAGTAAGCGAGGGGTTTGTTTGCTGCGGGCTTCTGTAGGAAGCTGGTGGTGCAACATGGCGTAGATATAAAAGATATCTTGTGTGTAGATATAAAAGGCTCATTTTAAGATAAAGAAAATGCAACAGTAGGTATTTTCAGGTGATTATACACTGACAACATATTTATAATTATTATATTTGTTTCTGCTAACAGATCTCCTTAACTCTTACACACTGCACCGTTTTAACAATATCTGCATTGCATTGTACAACTAAAAATGTATTGGTTGCTGATATCCTTTCTCCTGTCCTACATATTTGAGCGATCCTTTCTTTAACCTCAACGTACAACTGATACCGAGGTTGATTATTTCAGAGCAACGGACTTCAATGACTGAAGTTAGGAGGGAATTCTGACTTGATGGCATTGCTGGGAGAAAAGTTATGGGATCACAAGTTGTGAGATTCATCCTTTGGAGAACATCTATACCAAACGTCAAGGCAAACGATCCAGTCTGTGTTGAGACTGACACATTTCTAGCACCAGGCTGCTAGTGTGGCTAAAAACCCAGCAAGTTTGTTTTTTTTATTACTGCACATAACCTCCATTTTAGAGCATGCTTTGCAGTCCAAAGACAGGAAGTTCACTTAAGTCTTAACCACACTTCAATGTGCATACTCAGACATGGCACATACAGAAATAATAAAATAATTTATAAAACACAAGTGTATAAAATTAAAAACGGTTGGTTCAGTTTTAGTGTTAAGTGTTCACTTTGGGTAGGAGTGTATTTGTATCTGTCTCAGGCTATTTTCAGCCAGTCATTCATTTGTTTGTCTTTTTTTCCTTTAGTCTAAGAAATGAGTTTTCCTTTCCTTTAGTCTTCCTCAATTCCCTTCTTCTTATTTGATTTACTTCCTGTTCTATAACTTTTTTGTGTGTCTCCTTTTAAAGCTCTGTCCTTTCACCCTGCTGTTTTTAACATGTGCCCTGCTGTGGAAAACCACAACATTAGGGAAAAGAATATTCCTTGCTTTTTCTCATCCCTTTCTTCCTTCTTCATTGTTGCAGTCCATGCTGCTGTTGACGACGTATTTATACACTCCAACTAACGTTTTCTCCATTCCAGTTCTCTTTCTATACCTCTATGGTCTTGAAATATATCCTGGCATAGATTGTATCCAGCTGGCTGTGCAGTGCATGGAAAGAGGGTCTCTTTGATGGCTCAGCAGCCCAGCAATCCATCATGATGTGGTAAATATTAGGAGGACAGCGGGTTGGACAGGGCAGTCGAAACCCTGATGTAAGCAGATCCAACACTTCCTTATTGCTTTTTCCTAAAGGGAAGAGATAGAAAAGCATGACAATTGGTCACTTGTGGATTTAGTACAAACCCCCATTTTCGAAAATATAATTAAAACTAAAATCAGTTTTGTAATTTGTCACTTCATTTTAAACTTTACTATGTACAAGCCCAATTCCAAAAAGTTGGAATGCTGTGTAAAATCTACATAATGCAGAATTTTTATTCAAAATAAAACATACAGAATTGATAGAGAATTCTAACTGCTTAACAAACCTGCATCTTCTTTGTAGTATTTTGAGCTTCAAGATGAGCCAAATATTTGTAATTTGTAAATTATTACAAAGCCATGCTGTTGTCATTGTCCTGCTGAAATATGCAATGTCTGGATGGGCGACTGCTGCTCTAAAACCTGGATAAATCTTTCAGCACTGATAGAGCCTTGATACAGCTGTCCATTTCATAGACACTAATGGACCTGCAGTGGTGTTCCTTCACACACCGTTGGATCGTTGGATGGAGCAGTCTTGTTTGTCTGTCGGTCCTCACCAGCTAGAAATCATTTAGGTGAGCTGGGATTCTGTCATGTCCCTTTCTGATCCGTGTGCAACCCTGATTACTTGTTCATTGTGTCCATTGTTCTCAGAGCTTCACTCCAGCTATGCACCTCCTCCTTCCCGGTGGATTTCAGGTCTCTCTCCTGGGAGCAGGCGTGCATTTTGCTGGGCTGACAGCTAACAGAAGGCTAGCTGTTGTGTGTATACTACACAGTTTCCATAGTAGCTTATGCTTTCAGACACAGTCAACATAAGTCCTCACTGAAACAAATGCAGGGACCAGAAAGATCCCAGTAAGAGCACATCTTCCTTCATCTCATATAAACACACAGTGTGAGTTGACAGAAGACAACCAATAAAAATACAGACTTAAAAGAGAAATCAACCCACAAATAGAGTTGATGTAGCTGCTTCTAGAACATAAAGGACACGGGTGAAAACAACAACTGAACTATTATTTTAGTCTTTAGGACCCACAGGAGTGAGCTTCGATCCTGATAAAGAGCGAGTTTTCAGGGTGAACACACAGCAACTGATGTGTTTCTAATAGTCTAAGTCTCTAAAATATCAGAGACAGGATACATTGATAGGTTCAGTCTTTTATAAAAAATTAAAAAAAAGAATTGTATCTTTGAAATTAGGAGCTCTGAGTGACTTTTCACTTTCAAAGAGCTGCAGCACATTTTGCTTAAGTCTTGAGTTCACTTAAGTTATGAATAATGCACTGTTAAACATTACCTAACTAATTTGACTACTTGGTTCAACCTGTTCACTTCAGTTTATATGGAGCTAATTCAAAAAGCCACTGCTAGATTAGATTTTCAGCAATGCTATGATATTATTTTTATTTCTCAGTTTTTACATTAGAACAACTACAAACACAAAAAGTGGTTTCTTGTGTTCTCATTCCTGATCAGGTTGTTTCGGGCTATGGAAGGATTAACTTGATAACCAGATAAAGCTGCAAAGAACAACCTCTGAGAAACATCTCATCAGATTTTGATAGGTCTTCCACTATTTTTGTTCCTGACCCGATTCAGCTACAGAGGTATTTGTCGCTTTAGCTCATAGAGCTGTTTTTAAAATGTGTTTTTAATACTATAGACATTTTCTATATTTTACAGTCGTATTCTATTAAAGAGACTAAGAAATAAATATATCATTGCCAACACAACGAATCTAAAGTCATTTGAATTTATAGTAGGAAACTGCATCTTATTTACCTGCCTTCATATTGTAGTGAAATAATATGCCAGCAGCCGTATCCAAAATAAAATAAGATAGGTGTAACAACACATTATAAACTGTACAACCACTTACACACCCAGTACCTGCTGTATGGTTGTAATATAGCCTCTTAAAACATAGAAAGTAGTAGTTAGCTCTTTACCTTCATAAGGCATCTTGCCACGTGACATCATCTCATACAGCAGCACCCCAAATGACCACACATCTGACTTTACAGAGAAGCGCTGGTGAATGGCCGCCTCAGGGGCTGTCCACCGCACTGGGATCTTTGTGTTTCGACTGGCTGTATACACACTGTCCTGAAGAGACACAGAGAGAGACAGTGGCAAGTAAGTAAGATTTAGTAGGTAGAATTACAGAATTTAAATATTTTGCTAAATAAAATCTGCTCCTGATTCTAAAAGATATTTTACAAGGTTAAATGCAGAGCATGATCTGTTTACATGGGCAAGCTGATTTATTTACAGTAACTATAACTGTCACAAGTATTGTAGCAATGATGTGTTCATATTTTAGTATTACACAGAGGACATTTAAGTTGTCTCTTTCTAAGATGACACATCTTTCAGTGTCTTGGAAGTTCTGTATGAATAAATGATGTTATTATAACACACAAAGTTGTGCTGAATTATACTGTATATTGGTACTGTATAGTGGTAACACTATACTGTCATAAATGGACAAATAATGATTTGAATCATCATGACTTCTGAGTTCTTAATGATGTTCATGTCTTCTTCACAGTCCGTGAGTGGTGAACAAATGTTCTGTTCTGATTGTAATCACCTTCAACAAAGAATTATGTCTTCACAACTTCATGTTTATGGTCTTTCTCATAGTTCATGGTTCTTTCACACCTCCGACACACATTTTTAATAAAGTCAGTCTGTCTATTTAGATATCAAGTATTTTTTTATGTAAAAAATGATAATTGAAATGACTATAAACACTAATTCCAACTATAATTCAAAGCCAGCAAAGTATTTTTTTCATTGTCACATGAAATCATGTACCTTTACAATGAAGTGTTACTGGCAGAGTTAGTAGTAAGTATTTATGACTACACAGAAGCAACAATCATATAATACATGGACAAATATGCAACTTGCAGCTAGTGCTAGCATTACACTCAAATTAAGTCTACTGCTAAGACATTCTGCTCCACCCAGCGCTCCCTCTACCTGCTCCTCTATGCTCTTCTACAGTCTGCTGCGCTCCACCATGCTCTAAACAGCTGTTCATGTATCAGCCATTATCAATCACAATAAATAAATAATCATCGAGAGTCTGTGACTGGTTGGATGGGAGAGCCTGCAGAAGCTTTAAAGAAGATGATTGTTGACACTCTCACTCTCTCTCTTTACCTCCTTCCTTACCTTAATTATCCGTGCAAGTCCAAAGTCAGCCACTTTACACACCAGATCTTCTCCCACTAGGATGTTCCTGGCAGCCAAGTCCCTGTGGACAATGCTTCTGTCCTCCAGGTAGGCCATGCCCTCTGCAATCTGACTGCCCATGTAGATCAGATGAGCTGATGTCAGCACCTGGCCTTCAGCAGCTTCACACACACGCACACACACACGCACACACAAACACACACACACACACACACACACACACACACACACACACACACACACACACACAC